>JANSTT010010611.1:0-24567 GCA_026745375.1 Platyura marginata | reverse complement strand
GGTGCCTCACCAGTTTTTTTTTCGTTTTCTGGTATAAAAATGACGTAAGTTTTTTTTAAAAATAGTCTCATGTTGATGGGATCAATAATTCTCACGCTTCGTTACTGCGTACCAGATGGTTAAACGATGTCGAAGCGGACCTGAGAGCCTTGAATGTAAGGAATTGGAGAATCGAGTGTGATGTGAATCGAAAAAGTGTGATGTGGACGGCAAAGTTCTTACGAAGGACATACGGACACCGAGGTAAATAATTGAATGATAGGGGATTATTATTTCATATCCTTCATTAACCCTTCTAGGACCCCCCGTACTTTTTTTTTTGTGCAGAAATTTTTTTTGTTAAAATAGCAATTTAGGATACAAATTACCATCAAACGGACATTTTCTCACATATTTTAAATAATACCAGACACATCTTTGTTTATCCGTCACTGGGTACACATTTGCTAAGGCAAACATTCGCAAATACAAACAAAAGAACAGAAACAATTTATTTACAAAACAAACTGTGTTTAATTGAGAAAATATTTTTTATATGAATTGTAATTAGCAATTACACATCCTCTAATAAATGGATAGGCTCGTATACTGGTGGAGTTATTTGTGATCGCACAGATATTTCCTACTTATATGCCATACAATTAGATAACTTCACTGAATGATTAATTCATTGACTTGGGCCGGTGTTAATTAAAAACAAAAATATAATTTAAAATCATATCTTGACTTTCTGATGCAATTGTTGTATACGTTTCAAGGTCGTCGTGACCATTCGCAGAACCAATAAAAACAAAATTTCGTAAATATTCATGCCAAAAATGTGTGGCATGCAATAAAAACAATTTTTATTATTTAATTTTGATTTTTTTTTTTTTTTTGAAAATACTATAAAAACGGAATATTTTAATGTTTTAGTTCAAATTATCATTATTGTAAGTGATGCCAAGGAAAAGAAAGGTTTTGTCTTATATACCTATAGGTGTTTTATGTACATTCATGCATACGAGTATGGATCACGTGAATCACGAACTTAACAAGGTTTGAGTAATCAAAATTTAAATTTTAAAACATTTGTTCGAGGGTAACAGAGTTCCTTGATAAAAAAAAAAAAGATCTAAAAATCAAGAATCTAAATAGAAAAAAAAACCTCAAATTATATGTTGTGCCAAAATTTAGGTTATCAAATGTAACCAGCTATTAACTCAATGTATGATTTACAATGACAACCCATGATGACAATCAAGATATCTCTATCACTTTTGTTGTTGTTGTTTCCCTCTAGCAATTTCAAAAAACACTGTTGATTTGAAAAAAATCGAAAAAAAACACAAAAATTTGTCGATTATAAATAGAATTTTTAAAGTTTAAGGTTACAATCATAGAAAACGTAGACGCAAAACTGTTTATTCGCAAAATGGAACAATCTAAAAGTTTGCACATAATTGAATGGGCGAGTTCAAGGAATTCTGATACATAATAATGTATGAAATGCTAGCACCGTCTTCCATGAACGATTCACATGTAGTTAAACAATACCGAGGTTATTGTGGAAGGCGTTCGATGTAGCTGCGTCATTTAATAATGTGATTGGAGCAGTGGCGAGGCGTGGGTTTTTGGGTCCAATCAACGTGGCGACTATTTAAAAAAAAATCAGTCATTATTATGAGAAAAAATTAAAAAAATGGTGGGAAAACAGGGAACACAATTTTGAATTTTCGATAGTTTTGAAACTTTGTATTTTTATATTATTTTTAATTTCCGGCATTTCTTGCCAAATAAAATTTTTGGAAAAAGTTAACCCTTAAAGGTCCATACATTTTGAACATGAAAGGGTTAAGCAGAAAAAATTAAAATTTAACCAAATTTATTCAGGGAGACATTCTTTATGTTCTTAGGGCAATAATATATTTTAAAAAAGTTAACCCTTTACAGGCGCCGTTTAGACCTTAAAGGGTTAACGTTTACAAAATTAGAAAAAGTTAGGAATACACCCACAATTAAATTCTGATAGAAGTGAGTAGCATTTTGAAATTTATTGGTTAACCCTTTCGTGTTCAAAATGTATAGACGTTAAAGGGTTAATTTTTACCAAAAATTTTATCTGGCAAAAAATGCTGCAAATTTAAAATGGCAGGACTTTTTTTTCTCTATATGCGATATGGTAAAGGTCGAGCTAATTTATTTTTAGTTGAATAGTGTTTTGTCTTACTTAAGAAGAAAAAACGATTTTAGCGACTTCTAATAAACAAATTTCAGATTTTATGCTGCCTTGTTGGGCATACCGTTTAGAGTCTATCCAATAGTCCTAAGAGTCTGATGTACAGACTTAATTTTATGATCACAATGACTACAATAGGTCTAGCTATCCAGTCTCAAGTGTTTTTAACACATTATTTATAAAAACAATTTAGGTATCGTCTGGTTATATAAAAATTTGTACAATTAAAATTAAAATATTTTACAAAACACTATCTGAATATTTAATTTTACCATCTATAATTATAATCTTAAACCTATTATAAATACATATCTAATATAAACAATATTTACATAGAAAAGTCTTAATCTATCCTAACGCACTACTACACAGAATTTCGGTCATTTCATTAGAACATTAGACCAACCACAATTTAAGTGGTATTTTCGAAAATACATTATTCCATAGACCGGTAAATATATCAGCCAATCCATATTCTAAATCACCTCTTAGCTCTGATATAACGTCATTGGCATTCTGATTCAGAAATGCATTCAATGAGTTGCCCAATACTTTGTTGCCATTAAATAAATTCGTCAAATGAATTCTCATTCCGCCAACCAGAAATGTTACTTTCATTTCTTCAATGTGAATAACATCCTGAAATGATATGGAGGAGTTTTAAATAAAAAAATTGATTAACGATTAAGTAATGAAATGAAGATGAACGGCAGGTCTGATTCAGTAGCACATCCTATGGGTTTTTAATTAATATATGATGACTCAATAACAGATCCAAACGACTACGATTTCTATCGACAGATTTGATAGAAAGGAAATTTAAAATTTGTGCTGGCAACATTGCTCTATTTTGTATTGAAAATCATAAGAAATTGAATCACTAATTCATTGACAGTGGAGTTATTCAGTCATTATTAATGAAGGATTGGAATTCTCTTTATCATGCAAAATGTAGAAATAGATTAGCACTAGGGTTACTGGACTCGACTTGACTCGGACTCGTCCAAGTATTTGGGCAATTACTCGGACTCGAGACTCGACTCTAACACTCGCCGAGTTCGAGTCTTTGAAATTTTAAATGAAAATGTATATTAAAACCAATTGAGAACAATTCATCTGGATGCAGTCCAACGTAATTATCATTTATAAAATTTGCAATTCGTCATGTAATATATACCCACTCTGCCCTATGTATGCAAGTAAAAGAAAAAAATTATGCAAACCAACTCACCAACTCAGAATCATAGAAATACAAATAAAATTATTTCTACGATTTTTTAGCCCTTTTTGCATACAATCATATTATCTCGCGTATACTCCTATATCGTTTACGGAAATTTTCACCTCAACTTCATTTAAGGCTGAATCGTTCAGGAAGTCTTTTGAACTTATAGTCATATTGCCTGCGCCCTTCGCTATATACCATTTTCTTAAACGATATCGAATTATCTTTGTACAGCGCCTCGACTCGAACTCGGCGAGTCTTCAATAATTTGGACTCGGACTCGCCAAGTCTTAAAAATCTGAGTCTTCAGAAACCCTAATAAGCACCTAAATTAACCTAAAGAACAGGTTGTATGGCGGACATGTCGTCCCACTACCACCCAAGCAAACCACTACTCCAATAAAAGGGACTAATGGATTTTAATTTCATAGCTTTTTTTGATAAATCGCAAATAGTACTGGCTCCTCATCCTCCCTATAGTACAAGAACTTGTGACTTGATATAATTATGCAGGGCCGAATTAATAATTAAGTGTTTTAAAGGCATAGTTAGGCAGGGCATCTTAGTATTGTATTAGTCAAGATCTTAAAAATTACCTCTGGTTTTCCTTTGACACTAATTTTCGTATAAACGGAACTTTTCACATCTTTCATTGACATTGCCACATTTCCACTGCCCACTAATGGTAACAGTAAAATATTTCCTTTTAAATTGTACAGCGCATCAATCCGCAATCGTGGAATCAACAGATCAAAACTTAGCAACTTTTGCTCCAAATCTAAACTGTGAAAATTAACCATAATTAGATGGATCGTAGATTCGGTAATTAAATTAATTAATTTATTTACTGTGCTTTGCTTACGGTCGCATTTTCCGGTCCTTTAACATTTAAATTCGTAAATCCACCGGACAATGTTAGACTACCGCTACCTTTCGATACTTGAACGGAATCGATGATTAATGGTTCGAAATGTTCGATGCCAAGTTCTGGAATTCCTATAAATAACAAAACAAACAAAAAAATAAACAAAAATGGTGGAAGCATATCAATTAGCGCTAAAATAATCGAATAAGATTGCATACCTTTGGCTAAGTGTGGAAACATTCCCTCGAACATTCTTCGAAAGCAATCATCTTTATTCGGATTGGCTTTGCTGCATGTCAGTATCCATTCAGCTGAATTAAAATGATTTTTTATTAAATTCGATGTATAACTATAGGCGTATATCTAAATATGTATCGTATGTGAATCTAAACATTTGAAAGGTTTTCAAACAGAATTACATGTAATTAGTAGATAAAATGATACCTACTACGGACGATATTATGATAATTATGTATAAATAATAATAATTTAGAGGTAAATAAATGTAAATACATAGTAAAATGGCGTAATGCTCAATTAGCATAGAAGAATATCAGGTAATGAAAAGGTTGATTGCATTTTATAAGGTCAGTTGATTTGATTGAATTTCGTTGTTTTTTTTTTTTTATTTTTTTTTTTTTGTGTGAAAATGTAAAAATTAGTAATATGGGATGGGTGTGTGAATTACTACACAGAAGACTGATGATGATGATGATGATTTAATACAAATTTTTGTTCATCAGTTTTTTTAGGTTTTTTTTGTTTTTGTTTTTTATTTAACATCAACAAGTTTCTCGGTATATATTCATATGGATATTTGTAATGGACATGTTTGCGCATGATAAAATTTTGAAGATTTAAAAATATGTACTTAAGATATTTGAAAAATTGAATAATTTCGAATTTATTTCAAACTATAGTGACCTTGTACTTTGATTATTTTTTATCGATTTTATTTACATACAGAAATGCTGCATTACACAGTAGTTATAGAGAGATGATTTCAATATTTACACATATTTTGATATTTCTAAACCATAAAATTTGGAAACGCAACGCGAATTTGGTTAGATCTGTTCGGTTCGATAAGACAAAAATATATAGAACATCACAGATATTGGAAAAACAATTTTCGATGTAACTTCCACAAGTTCAAACAATAAAATGACATTTTTATAAAAATTGTAGTTAGCGACAATTTCTATAAAATTTTTTATTCTTTCTATCTTCCCGTCCCGTTAGTCGGGTGATTATTTGCTCATTTTTTTCCCTGTTAAGCGGGAATAATTTTTCATTAAATTATACGGAAAACAAACGATTTTCTCATAATAATAAAAATATTTGCTTTCACACGACTGTGATTATGTCTGCAATAGAAAAAGGACATGCCAGCAGATACCAAGGAGATGGTGTTCATTTAGTTAGCAAATCCTGGTATTAGCGTTCAATTTGTTTAATTAGTTTTTTGTTACTCTCATTAAATTTAAATTCCTCGTCTGTCCTGATCAGGGATAACAGAAGTTACAGTTCACCATTAGCCTCAAAATCCCCCCGTTGCCCTTCTACACTAAAATATCCCCCTTTCCAAAAAAAAAATTATGATATGTCAAATCTGTTAATTTCAGTAACTTAGAATTAGGGCTACTTGAACTTTTTGCCACAGAAATATTTCTGGAAATGCGGGAGATCGATTCCCGTACATCCCGTTTTATGCAAAATAAAAAACTAAAGCTTTTTTGTACATAGGTATATATAGGTTTTTCTAAATTTTGCTTAGAAACGCAAGAAAACATTTTTTTTACAAAAAAAAATTGTATGGGAGTGGGTCAAGGGTGTGTGTGAATTTTGTTTATTTTCAATACCAGCCGTCCTGCGCACATCAGAAGCCTACTGTGAAAAATTCAAGTCTCTACTTATATTTAAAAAGGAGTGCGGTTTTTTGTTCCCCCGAGAGATTTTGGAAGTCTGGGATCCCTGGTCCTGATTCTAGTGAGCAAATGAGTCTGATAATTATGCGAAAAAAGTGGAACTGGATTGGCCACATCGCGAAATCTTCTATAGTCGCAGAATTAGTACCTACTAGAAGAAGCCTTGGCCATATATATTGGTATATGGAATGAAGTAAAAGGTCTGGCACAAAACAAGATAAGATGGTGTCATTTTGTAGATGGCAAAGTAAGGATAAAGATAATGATGATGAATCTCTGAGGTATTCAGCATTCCTTGTATTGCTTAAGCGATTATCAGGTTGGCATTTTTTTTTTCTAATTCTGTTACTACTAGCATTATTTGGCTTCCCAATGGATGATACTTTGGTATATTGGATGTCGACTAAGATTTGCAGTAAATTTCGAAGAAGACAATGTTACCTTTGATATTTAATTATTTCTTATCAATTATTTGGATGATCGGTTTTTCAAAAAATTGGAACCCGTGTACCGGGAATATTCGATATTGAACACTCTACCTCTGGTTTTTTTTTCCAAAATATCAACAAATCCTTGGATAATATCTGAAGAATTTATCCAGTGAATGTCGCCGATGGAATTTTCGCATACTCGAAAATACTTTTCATAAATTTTTCCAACAAAAATCCAAGGATTTTTCTGCGGATTACCTACAAACTCGCAATCTTAATATATATTTTTACCACCACTTCTATAGGTTGTATGTAGTCCTCTAAATCTAACAGAATCGTATATATTTAAATATAAAGAAAATAAGGCCCAGCTGAAGGCATTTATACATCTTTATCAGGAAACCGATCTCCTCATCTCAATTAAATAATAAATAAAATTCACAATCAAATTAAAACACAACGGAGTGATTACAGTCTACTTAGATAAGTAACTTTTTCAGTGACTCTGACTACATAATATAAGAAACGAGAAGTCCTAACAAACTTTCACAGTTTTTTATGAGACACATTCTTAAAGCAATTCATTCAATTTTCTTCACTGAATTGATATAACCGATCGATAGATTGTTTTTACACTGGCACTTAATATGGTTTCACTTCAATTGCCACTTCATTACGTCTATGATAATCAACTTTTTTCTATTTGAAAATATTTTTCTTAAAGTATTTCATAGATTATTTTAAAATCGATATCATTAAAACGATTTATTAACTAACAACAGTTTTCCATAGTAATTAGTTTAAGATTGCAGAATCTGGACAAAGAAAGGAGTTTTTTTTTTGTACAAATATTTCTCTCAAATCGCACTGTATTGAACAGAATCCAAGTGGTTCGAAATGCACTGTAGGTCTGTAGGCTGCCGTTGAATAGACAAAAAATATTGCAAATTTACACTAAGTCCAAGAAATGAAAACAGAACCATTAGTTGGTACAGTCAAACCTGTTTTTGTGCAGTGGATAAGGATCGGACCAAAAAAAAATCTCCCTAAAAAAACAGCACAAAAACAAATTTGGGTGTACTTTCTTTGGTTGAAATGTTCTGCTTTAAAACAGAACCATGCGGGATAGTTCTTAGTAAAATTTTTATACGGATATTTGTATTCATGATATGGTTCTATCACAAAGTAGAACGAAAAGAGAACCGAACGGAGAGTATTCCATATTATTTTGTATATGATATGTCAATTATGTAAATTTATTAAAATTTAACTACGTATTTCGATACAGATATGGTTCTTTTTTTATGTAGAACCTCGTAGCAACTTTTATTTAACAGTGGATGTTATGTGAACGAATTTATAGCACCTCACTAAACGAGGACATTTAAACATCAGAAGGTGCATCTACAATAAATCTTTTTGGTCTCAGTGGTGCGAAGAGCCAATAGCCCCATACCACCCACATAAACATAACCAATATGAGTACGAATAGAGCATCCCTTGTGCACGCCAATGATTTCTATAGAAATTTTGCCTAATCACATTTATTTTGGTTAAAAATCATAGCCAACTATGTATGTATATAACGCAATTCTACAATCAAAACCAAATCTTCACTAATCAATCACTACAAGGCCATGATCTACATAACTTAAGTATAAGTACGATAGATAGATAGAAATATGTTGCTCAAGCGCGCACCTTCTCAGCAAAAGTTTAGTGCTATAGGCCTATAGGTACATAGAGAAATATGTAGGTACGGTATTATTGTTATTAGTCAATAACCATAATTTTCAAAGTGAAAAAAAAACGCAACTTCCATACATTTAATATTACATTAGACATTAGACATTAGAAACATTAGTAGGAGTAGACCATTTTGTGCAATTTATTTCTATTATGTATTAACAAACAAGTTTTCGGTATTATTTCTTACGTTTTTCAGTGAGCTGCGGTGCATTATTTAATATTTCTCGACTGGATGAATATGTGAAATCAACTACACTGACTGCAACTATGCAGAAAAAAATACGTTTGGTCGACATAATATTAAATTCGTCTATAGTGTTGTGCAATCTTTTATTAGTTAAGTAAAAATTGTATTTGTATAGTAATTTGTATATGGAGCACACAATTATTCCACTACACCGGATAAATTTACGATAAATTGTGTACTTATATCGTAATTGTAGAAAAAGCTTATAAACGTTTTATTATTAGCTTAAATTATTTTATAGACATATGCAATTATGCAAACATAACAGTAACACCGCACGCAATTAACACTTAGTCATTCCGCCGCCACCATGTCATTTAAATTAAAATATCAGCAAATATTTTTCTTATTCAATTAGTTATATAAACTTTTACGTTCACATAGTCAACATATTTTTAATTATTGTTTTTTTTTTTAGTTTTAAATTGCAATTTATTTATTTATTTATCCAACTTCGGCGTATGTCCGTCCGTTGCTTTCAACGGTTTGAAAGTAAGTAAATGGACACCATAGGCATAATCTCTCGATCGATATCCAATTTGCACAGCCACTTCTTGTACCGTGATAATTTTTATTATTTTTTTTTTTCGATTTCGTTCTGTTTACAGCGGTTTATTTGAACGTAGCATAAATTTGGCCGATACTATATTGCAATGTGTGGTTAATAATTTAATGAGGAGAAGCAACAAAAAAAACTCTTAAGTCTATTTGAACAGTGTATACATTCACATCCCTACTTCAGACACATTATTTGATGCAATATATATATCGATTAGCAAATAATTAGCGCACGCATGTGTGTATAATTAAGTTGTTGCTTATAAAAATATTTAGAAATATATTTACTTGGTCAATGATCACATTTTGTAGAAATGATTGGGTTGAGCTTTTGCAGCATAATATATTCGATCATGTTGTATGTAGAAATATCTACATCGGACTTGCGTTGCTGATCCATCTTCGGTTTAGAATTTTTCTCTAATTAGATAAAATTATCTTTTGTGAAATTAATGGAATCCAACATAATAGCTATCGTCTGAATGAAAGATTAGTGTCACAGCACTCACCGCATCAAGAATGTGGATTTTTGTCCAATAATCAGAGTACAGTTTGTCTATCGAAACAATTAGAATCGTAGTATTTGTAGATCAGTGGACCAGCTTTGAAAGATGAATGGACGACGCTAATATGAAATCATAAAATAGTCAAATCCTAAGAAAAAAAGGCTGCTAACACGGCTTCCACACTAAACTACCCTTTCCCTCCGTGTTTCCATCCTTTCCCCAATATTCTCCACAAATTTCACCCTTTTCCCACCCTTTTCTAACCTTCCCCCATCCTTAACTCACCTCTCCCATCCTTCCCCCACCTTTTCGCACATATTTGCCCATTGTAATTATACCCACAAAAAACGTTCACAAAAAAATCCCACTGCCGAAATTTCAAGTCCCCAGCTCAACCCGTTTGAGAGTTAGCGTGTGAGCGATATTTGCTACGAAAATTTTTATTGCATTTTTACTATGAAAACAATCCAAAACAAGGAAAAAACATGAAAATTTAATTTATATTTTTATACGGTGTGGAAGCAAAAATTAGATAAACAAAGCAGAGCAAAGATTAGACATGGGTTTAGTATCAATCAGAATTGAGTGTGAAACCATATTGTAGATGAACATCCAGGAACAGCTACTGTACGAATGTGATGATGTCACCTTTTTTGTATATGAGCGTTTCGATGAAAAACCAAATTTGGGACACGTATTGCTTCTAATATAAACTTTAATTCCAATTTACATTAATTATTTTAATTTTTCAATAAAAAAAACTTTTGGAAAACAGAATTAACAACAATTATTAATCAATTACATTATTTTTGTAATATCAATCATTTATGCTAACAGCACAGGAATCCAACCCATCGCACCATTGATGTGGAAAACTAAACTAAAAATTATAACTTTTTTTATTATTTAAATATAAATAAAAATTATTACACCAACCTGTGCTACTATAAGAGTAACTATAACAATAATTAAAAATTTCATTCCGTTGTTTTTACTCAACTGATATCTTTCCTAGAAATTTTCTTACAATTGTAGAAATGTTTCTTATAAGAACATCTGTTCAAATATTATTTATTTGAATAAATCTTAAATATAGATTAAAATGTCTTACTTTCGGTAGCTACCTCCTATTTGAAAGAATACTTATTGAGTCATATACTTATAAGTTCACTTGAAATTCAATTGAATTACAATTAAAATTATGCCAGTCATGCGGAAATCTTTTTCCTTCAAATGAACATTAAAATTCTGAAATTCTAATCGATGGCCCACAAATTAATTAATTAACGAAGGTTTAATTAATTAACTAACCAATGGTAGTCCAGTTACAAAAACAATATTACGTGCTGAAATTTTATTGAATAATTTGGTGGTTTGGACATTTCCATAGAAAACCGACTTTAAAAGATTATACCGTATAGACCCGGATAGAGTATACCTACCATAATAGTGTACCATAGTGTACCAAATGTGCCAAATAGTATACTATCGTTGGTATCGATGAGAAATTTTGAGATAAGATAAAAATCAAAAATACCGGGATAATTCTACTGTCAAATATAAAGTTTTTGGTTAGCTTTGACCAACTGTCAAATGACAACACCAAGTGTCAAATCATTTTCTTCATATATATTTTGTGCCGTTGAGTGGCGAATAGTATAACTCTCCAAATAGTGTACCCTGGTATCGTGACTATACCCAAATTACAGCTGAAGAATGTACAAATCAAACGATCAATGGTAGTGGTGAATTTTCCAAACTGAAAATTTATTTTTCTTTCCAAATTTCAGCCATTTTTTTACGTTCTAATGGTCCATAGTAAATATATAGAAAATCACTGGAAATGATACTCAATATTTATTTGTTGTACAGAAAAAATCATCAATGACAATAATTACTCATGAGGGTATATTATAATCGGCATAGTCAATTAGTTTTTTTTACTTATTGCTTAAATGCAATCTATTACCTCCTCGATATTTTGTTCTGTTTTTTAAAACTTTTATAGTATTTTTTTGTGCAGCTGTATTTGAAAAATGGCGAAAACTTATTTTGATTTTGAATGCCATCTTGACTGCCTTGGCCATTTTGAAAAATGAAATGATTCCGCAATATTTCACCTAGTTTTCGTAATGATCATCATTTCAACAATTTTTTCAGTAAAATCAATAAAAGAATTTATAGTTCTTAGATGTAATTTAATTTTTTGTGTAACCTTAAGTATGAAATAAATCTTATATCTACGTAAATTGCATATATTTATATTGATAATTAATTAACCGTGCTATATGTAACTATGTCATTGCTCACCTATGTATGTATCTACAACTACATACGTACATATAAAACTTGATCGGCCAACGTATACCGATAGATTTATAGAAAATATATATAATTACTTTCTGTGATAATACTACTATTATCAAATAAATATCTCGTTGTGATGATGCTGGCTGACTACAGGTGATTTCATAATACAGAAAAAAAAAAAAAAACTTTCTTCAGGTGCGTAACTAACCTATAGAGCTACTTACATATTAGTAGTAAAAGTATTAAATAACTGTTTATTAAGCATATATATAGTATGTGGCGGTGGCAAGAAATTTGTTATTGACGCATGTTTAACACTTTCTCTGGTCGGCGAAGAAAGGTCTGTGCCGCGCCGCGATGATATTGCCATCGTACATTTACTTATGTATATAATAAAAATTATCGACTTTGTCTATTGATTGGGTTTTTATTTTTGTTGACACTATATTTTTGCAGAAAACACTGGTTTGCATTTTTAATAACCTTGACTATACATGTTATAATTTAAATTTGTAAAAGATTTTGCAATACCTAACCTAGGTAAATATTTAATTGGATTGTTTTTGTATTTTTAATTTGCATTTGCATTATTTTTTTTTGTCTATTTATGAAATTTCTTTTTTTCAATTTATAAAAGAAAATATTTAAATTAGGAACATTTCACCTGCTCGTAGTAAATAATTCGCCATAATATAGGCAGCATCAAAAATTAGTTTAACAATCGATTTAAAAACTTATCAAAGGTCACAATGTTTTTTCAAAGTTTCAAAATTAAATTTCTGCTTCACATCGTCTCCTTAAAAGTTCAAACCTATTTTGCTAATACAGCATAAGCGAATTTATAAAAAAACGGTTTTCGCACAAGCTATTTCGCACATGTGTCGAAAAGTTCATTGAAAATATCATCGGTGCAATATATCAATAGTTCAACTGTGGACATTCCAGTTTCCCAGTTTTCTGTAATGCCAACGATCTCAACCTTCACAATAAGCGCGCACCACGTACTTCAAAGTTAGTATCTTCTGGTTATCATACTGGTAGACCTAACTATTGAGAATCTTATTATTCGTTTTTTTATCACACCTCATTCACGTGCACGCATACGTTTTGATTTTTGCTCTCCTTTCTTATCGAACGTAAAACTGAAAAAGACACAATCCCCACCCACCCACGGAAGCAGTTTATTTACAACCTCTCCTTTCAATACACACCGCATTCACGTGCACGCACACGTTTTTAATTTTTTCTTTCCTTTCTTGACGAACTTAAAACTTAAAAAGACCCCCCTCCCGCTACAGAAGCAGTTTACCAGTCTTACATTACCAACGCTTTTGCAGAATTATTCGGAGCAATAAATAATTTATGAAAAACCAATTCAAATCAAATAGAACCGGTCTGCCCTGGACTATAACTGTATGACTCATTTCTACATTATCGAATTTACTTCTCTGTAGCAACAGCAACATCTATAGGAACTACGAAAAACATTAGCTAACACATATTGAAACCAGAACTTATGACATACACCATTAATTACAATGACGCTAATATTAAACAATAAATAAACCATTTCTGTGTATAGTAACTTCAAACCAGTTTTATCAACAATTTTTTTTTTCTCTCCGTCAATTAATTAACAAAATAATTTAAATATAAATTACAATAACAAAAACAATCATTTACACATATGCATATACTAGTCAGGAAGTATCTGGTCAACGGTGAACGCATCAAATAACCTTCCGGTAATACCTTGAAGAATATTACCAATCGCATCCTCCAAGGCTGGTCGCATTTCGGCTGCAACCGATCTCCAATTTTCATTTAGAAAGTTGTTCATCGCTTCACCCAACTCTGTGTCACCATTAAATAAATCATCCAATCTCACGTCTGCATTGCCAATATTGAATTCAACAAATAGGTCATTCACTTTAAGGTGATTTGCATTATTGACCCTGAATTCGGTGCACTTAATCGAAACGGTAGCATCGATGTCGGCTAAATTTATAATTTACAATAAATATGTTGGAATTGACAATTTTAATTGGCATCTACTTACAGAAATTTCCTTTGCTGGTGCCATGACCACTCAATGGCATCAACAACAGTTTTCCATTAATATTATAATTGGCGGTCATTTGTAAATCAGGAAACCATAATTTGATGCGGAATTTATTGCTTTCTGGTTCAATCCTGATGTTTAATGACGATAAGAGTAATTATGCATTTTTATGATTTATGATGATGATCACATACCTTACACTTCTTAATGTAAAATTGGACAGACCATACACTAAGATGCTCGAATATTCCGAATCCATACTGATTGCACCAGCATTCTGACGAATTGTCACTTTCGGTATTTCCAATGGTTCACATGGTGGCATTAATAGTTCGGTTATTCCTTCGGCTAGATACGGTCTCAGTTGTTCAATTGATAATTTTACACATTCATTCAGTTCTGGATCTTTTCTATGACAAACCTTAAGAAAATCGGCTAACAAAAAAAAAATCAATTAACAAATTAAGAACATTTTTGTCATTTGTCGACAATCACTCACGAATTTTTCTTTGTTCAATCGGATTAGCGATAGTCCATTGCATCAATACAATGCTTAGCACAATTACACTGCACAACAAGTATTTCATTGTTCGGAATGAACTTTATTAATTGATGTGTCGTTATTGACTAGCCAGGCCCGTCATTAGTGTGTGATTTTATTTTTGACCTAATTTTTAAAATTTGTTTTCGGTTTGGTGTTTTTGCAGTCCAATGTTCCATGGATTTAAATAATAATTCGTGTGGTAATTTGAGCGAAGATTTCCAGAAAAAGTGTGGCGGAAAAAATATTTTTAGAGGAAACAATGGAATTTTGGTAAATGCACAGAATAATTCTGCCGAAACAACTTTGTCTTGTCTAAACGATAGCAGATCGGTTATTAGTTCTGTTTCGAACTGTCAAGAATGATGTGATGAGATGACTTATTTGTAGCATTCCTGTTAGAATAATTTTTTTTTCAGTCTTTTTGCGGTTCTTTACATAACTCAAAAAGTTGAGAATTTCACAAATGTCATATGCCAACCTATGAGGAATTTAGGTAAGTTTCTTTGAAGATTATGTCATTCGCTTTGTCGGAGTTAACACCAATTTCGCTTATCTTGGTCTAGCGGTCAGCGCCCAATATCGGATCAAATTCTGGTTATTGTTAACGAGCAAAATTTGCTTATTTGACCACGGCATGGTCTAGCGCATGGATTCTTAAAAGGGGAGGAGAGGCGAGAATTTCACTGGGGAGCGCGGTACATTTTCTGAAAGTATGGATAAAAATAATATATAATGCGAAAATAATAAAAATAGGGTGGCCCTTTTCGTCTATTTAAAAAGTTAGTTTTTGGTCGCTCTAGTACTTCTTTTATATGCTGTCTGTTATCTTAAACTTAAATACATCTATCCTTAACCCATTTCAAGTGCATTTCCCTTTGGGCACAAATGGGTTCATTTTTCGAATAAGATAATGTATTTGTGAAATTTGATTATTCACAGTTGGCAGCACTGTGGTATGACAATTATAGCATGTTCACGTGATTTATCGTGAAACACAAATATTTGCATGAACACAATTTTTTAAGGGGTGCAAGATTGAAATCATTTTTTAGGGGTGGGGAGTGTGTGTGGCTTATAAAAAAGATTTAAAATCAATCAATGTATTTGGCAAGTAGATTAATAGATGGCTCTGGTGACTGCATAGTGTTAGGTTTTTGCCTTTTTTTGCTAAGATTATTTATTCACCTTCAGACCTAATTGACCATATACGGACAGGAGTTTGAGTGAACACAAAATTTGTTAGACCGCACGCAGTTAACTCCAATCCAATATGGCTATCAAATCCATTCTTCATTTGCATCTCAACCGAGCTAATTTTCACTACCTAACCGATAAAATTCCCATCCAATTATTGTAAGACATCATGTTACACATGTAACTATAGATAATGTAAAGTACTACTTATCTATTTTCTAACAACAATTTTGTAAGTAAACAGTATGCTAATTGAAATAGAAATTATAATTAAGTATCTGATTGTTTCTTAAAAAAAAAGAAATTGAATCTAATTCCATGTGCAATTATGCATGTGCACATGTGCAGTGCATGTTTACTTAATACAAAACTAAACTATGAACTCAGCACATTTTGGTATATAACATAATAAATAATTGACTGTGATGAAATGAAAATAATAGGTAATTGTTTTGTAAGTATTATTACGATGGTACTCGTAATATGTAATATTATAAGTACATTATAGACAAGATTTGATTGATTTCATTTTTGCCATTGCCATATGTCTTCTTTTATATGTAGGTACATAGGTAGTCTTTAATTTTCACACATAAACACATTTTTTTTTTATATTCCTAAGTAAAATCTCCATTTTATGCTTAATTATTATTGTTTTTTATTTCCTATAAAATAATAACACAATTATTATGCTTAAACTAAAATAAAAATACGATTTCGTTATTTCCGGTATAGATTCGTCGTTCTCATGATAAAAGGACGTATATTGAGAAATTTCTAAAATATTTTAGACACACTTTTGAAATATTTGTGTCCCCTTAAAAAATTTATCGAACTTCTCTCAATTACCTGATTTTTTGCTAAATATCCTTTTCTTATAATTACCTGATTTTTCGACACGTTAAGATAGAGTTTTTTTTTGTGTCTTTATCTTATTCACAACATCCAGCGATTTGCACGGTACATACATTCCACGATAAATCCGTAGAAATCAAAACCGTGTAAAACGAGACATAACATTCAATGAGTGTGCGTTCAATATAAAATAATAAAAATTATTATTTTTTTAATTTACCGTGTAAAAGCAAAATTATGTAAATCAATTACCGTGTAAAAGTGAAACCGTGTAAATCAAGTACCGTGCAAAACGAGGGACGGGACGAGTGTATTATGCACATTTGCACAGGGTATAACATATATTTACAAATTTAAGTGCAACGACAATAGAGAATTTTATCTATTTTTCCATTTGCAGCCATTTAAATCAAATTTTTAATCAAAAACTTAAAAAGATACTTTAATTAGTGGGGGAAAAATTTCAATTTTGAATTTACCCGTAAAGCAGCTTAATTGAATTTGTTCAAACAAAAAAAAAAGAAAATATTGAAAGATGCTAATATATAGAGATCGATTATTATGATTGGTCATTAATAATTTGAAAATTTACGATTAAATTAAAATAAATTCAAAAAAATTTGAAAAATAGAAAATTTTGATATAGAAAAAATTGTGTAGTTTTTTTTAAATTTGAACTATTATTGACGCCCTAAAAACACTTGTGAATCAGAAAAAAACATTTTTTATATCATTAAACATTGGGCGGGCATTTTGATAATTTTTTATTTTTTGATCTGTGATTTTTGAAAATTTTTGTAAGTTTTCCAAATGTCAAAAAAAGGGATAAATAATTTTTTTATTTTACATTTTCAAAAATCTACTTAAAAGTTTTCCACTTGAATCTTTTCCAAAAAATCTACTTGAATTTTTTCCAAAAAAAATAAAAATAGGAAAACTAAATTTTCAATCTGATAAAAAGAATTCAAAATTTAAGTAAAAACAAATTTAAAAATCATCTCAAAATTTTTGTGTCAAAAATGATGGATAGAAATAACATAAATTAAAAAAAAAAAAAAATTATAAAGCGGAATCGAACCTCACACATTATTACACTAAGAATCAACAAATAATGACAACAAAAATTAAATTCTCAAATTGATTAATCATCAAAAATCGGCAATCTGTACAAAATCATTGGAATGAATTTATGGTAATTAGGTAAATTAGGTATAATGGGAGATATCGTACCTCCATTTTTTTTTTAAATTCACTTCGTTAGCTCTCGTATACATATTTTAATTTTTGATCGTCACACACACTACAATGGAAACAATTGCTCAAATGTATATCGGCCACCAATCTTATTGGCAATTCGTCTGAAATTTTTTTGAAGTGATTTCTCAATTAGTGGCGTTATATCTTGACTTAAAGTGTCAAAATTTTGATTTATCACATCGTTTATTGCATCACCTAAAATAATGTTAAAATATCTATAAGATTAATTAAATTTGCTAAATTTTTGTTTGCTAATTACCTAATGTCTTATCGCCATTGAATAAATTCATTAATTTTATTTTTCCTTTCTCCACTTTTGCTTTGATTTCAATTTTTTTAATGTGCACAAAATCATCTCTACCCGCCATTTCAAAATTGGCCCTTACATCTGCTTGAATATTGGCTAAACACAACAATTGAATATAAATCTACATAAAAACGAATCTGTTAGTCGATAACGCAAAACTCACAAAAATTGCCCGAAAAAGTGCCCGATCCTTTGATTGGCAACAATAATACTTGACCATCAACAATGTATGTACCTTCAGCGCTGATTTTTGGCAATTGTATTAGAAAACGATACTCCTCACCATATTTGACAATACTTTAAGTAAAACAAGATAAAAACAAATCTCGCATATCTATGCCTAGAATAAACTTACTCCAATCGCTTAATTTTAAACTGTGACGGACCATATGCACGTAAATCTTTAACCGTTATGCTTAAACCATTCGAGCTGGTCCGTTCGGCCACCAGCAAATCACCCAAATCCATCGGCTCAATACTGGGTATATCGAGTTCGGGTATGCCAGCCGATAGATGTGGCCGTAGAAATTCAACGCTCTGAATCATACATTGTTCGAGATTGGAATCCATTTTGTGGCATACATGAATGTAATCAGCTGAAAAATCATTTATGTAACATTTTAATGATAATCGATATTATTACTAATTACACACAGTTGAATTGAATTGAATAAGTAAATAGATTGATAATAATTAATTGTATGATGCAATATGGCTAGATGCGCTAGAAAAACTGTAATTTCTAATTGAAACCAGTTAGCTAATAAAATGGTATAATTGGAATTAATATATGAAATTATAGTGTTTTTATTTAATTGTAGAATTATTATATTTAATTATTATAATGTCATTACAGTAATTTTATTGGATCTTATAATGATCTTATAATCTTTATTTGAACGAATAGTTTTTTTAGATTTTTCTTTAGTTCGAATACTTATTTTAACACAAAACGTACCGTCAAATGACCGATTTTCCTCAGCATACCTTACGACTTTTCCTATACTTACAATAGGTTCTTAATTTTTCAACTTCTATCTATCTCTCTTTTTTGCTAATAATCTTATGTACTTCACCTTCACCGGGAGCGGTTTTTTTTTACCGCCTTCAGTAAAAATAGGTATATACAAAATGTACGTCATGTTTAGTGTTAAATTAACAATAATTTCGAATTTTTGATTGTCAACAGAGTCATCAATAAAATGGCTGCTAAATAAAGCTAACACGACTTCCATACTAAACTACCCCGCCAGCTACCCTTTGCACACCATTTCTCCTCCATTACATTCTCCTTTTCCTCCCTATTTTAAATTTCATGCAAGAATTGTGCGAAAATGAATATTTTATAATAATTTAGTATGGTGGGTCTTATAAGGGTTAACGGTAGATCAAAAATGGTAACCTCATTGGATGCAACACAAAAAACAAAAACTTTTTTATGTTTTACAATTTTTTCTCATTTTCATATAAAAATGGTGAGAAAATTGCCATTTTATTGAGTTTTAGTATGGGGGATTCTATAAGGGTTAACAAATTGCTGTAATCTGCTATACCCTCATATGTCCTGCAACAATCAAAAGCTTTTTCGTATTTAAAATTTTGTTCGAAATTTGGTTGTTTAGTATGAGTTTACAAAAAAAAATTGTATAGGAGGAGGTCGAAGGGCAAAATTGATTAGTTACGCGATATTAAATTCTTCAATACTTACGAACTTTCTCCAATGCTAGACAAATCGAACATAATGTGGCTACATATATTATGAATTGACTGGAAGACATCATTTTGTATCTAAAAATTAATAAATAACTCCATTAAATGTGTAAAGTTTTAAAAATATTTATATAAATTCTATGAGATCGACATGATTTAGGAGCTGAACTATAAATTAAGTCAATATTAAGGTTGCAATGAGTTAAAAATGTATTAGATGAGTAGTAGATGTGCGTGCATTTAGATTTACTTCATCTCTAACTTTTTTTACTTCTTTTATTCTTAAAAAAAAAAATTGGAAGCAGGACCTAAAGTTTTTCTTTAATTTCATATTCACACTTGCCTTTTTTTCGTATGCCCTTTTCAAACACATTTTAGTCTAACAATAATCAGATCTTATTTATTTCGAAACGAAAATAATTTTTCAGTGTATAATTGTCGTTATAACAATTGAACCAGAACTGAACGCACCCATTTAGTACACATGAAATATAAAAAATTGAGTAGAGAAATGTCAAAATATTGTTTGTTTTTTCCAAGTGGATTTTTTAAGCATTTTTGTGTTATTTTATGTTGTCAGTATCTTTAAATTTTGAATTGGAAATTTTATTGTTGTGCTTTCTCTCTTCGACTGCAGAAAAAAAATAAGTAAGGAATGTTTTAACAAATAACGTAATAATCATAGGAATTTCCTTATTTATATAAATAATTTATGGTCAAGTCTGGTGGTCCTTTCATGCGTATGGATATAGTAATAAATATGTAGCAATTGTTGTTGTTTTTTTGGTTTTTACTGTATAAATTAAAAATAATTAACAAAAATATCGGTTTTTTTTTCTATATTTTTTTAATTCAAAATTCCCAACACCAAACAATAAATAAAAAAACATTTTTTTGGATAAAAATTAAAAATTGTTTTTAATACTTATTTTTTAAAAAACTGTTTCATTTCCTGAAGTTTCCAAAATAAAAAAAATCAAAAAGCCAGGATTTTTAATTTTTTAAAATTTAAAATTGCACAAAAAAAAACTGAAAAACTCTATTTTGACTCGTAAATCATAAACATGAACAATCATACCTATAATCATAAAAAAAATTACACAATTTGAATCAAGACAATCACCTATCCAAAGACATTTTAACACTCATTCGGTCATTTGGAGAACGAACAGATGTCGCAGTGGACATTATGCGTTTTCCTTTTGTCCTTTTGTATTTGTTGATATTTCTACATACCAACAAATCAGAGAATAGAGCCACCAAGTGATTGAGTGGATAGAAGACGAGAAAAATCAATAAAAAAAAAATCTTATTGTTATCGAAAGAAAATAGAAAGTTATTTGTTCATATTTAATTAAAAAAAAAAAATCTTTCATCCCTTCTTGTTCACATATCCTATAGAGATGGCCTTTGTCGTCTTTATATTGTACTTGAATCGGGAATATTTATGCTCGTTCTTTGCACTTTTTTCAGCGGACATTTTAACAGTTGTACTAAGGCTTAGGTATTTCCTGATACTAATTGACACTTTATATGCACATTTACCTCAAGTGCGTACATTACGTCAATAAAATTAAAAAAAAACCATAAAAAATTAAATTCGCAAAACTCTTTAAAAAATATTCTTTTTCTTATCGCTTCTCAAGGTAGTCTGCTTGCCGTATTTAAGAAAATAACTTCTTTTTTTGTTGCTAGACCACAACTTGTCTTAGCTGAATCATTGTTTTCGATAAATTTCACCTACACCATAATAACCGCACAGAAACAATAAATTTTTATTTATATTATTGAAAAATCAATAATAAAGTGATCGCGATGTTTCACGTGATAAAGAATTTTGTATATATTCAGTAGGTTCGGTATAATTTAAAGAAATTTATAGAAATTGTTTTTGGGGAATTTGTAGTGAAAATATCGTGACCATATTGGATGTGTCCTTTATTATGTTGGTGATAGTTGGGGACTTTATTCAAACGTTTTTAACAGATCGTTTCATAGATTTCCGGATCATTAAAATTGTTCCTAAAGGTTACTGGTTAATTTTTTTTTGTTAGTTTTTTATTATTAACTACATGGTTGGGATTATGGTTGAAAAAAAAATGAAAATGGAAAATTAGTTATTACGTTCATTTATTCGAATAAAGACAAAATGATCATGATCAAAATTATAGAGAATAACAAAATTAAAATTTAATTAACACAGAACAAAAACAAGAAACGAAGAAAAATTAGTGGAAATTAGTCCACTACTTATTTGAAACGTTACTGATATTCATTTCAAGAAAATATTTATAACATTCAGGAGCACAAAAATTCTTTGTTCAAATTTTGCCAATTTTCCTAAGATTTTCGAAAAAAAATCCTTAAAAAATTCTCCTAAAATACAGGACCAGTGTTCGGTAAACTTTTTTCTCCCAGGTAGGTCCTTCGAATTTCAATCAGAAAAAAAAATTGCCGACCGACCGTCCATCGATATGGTGAGACATTTCCATGGAAAACTATTCTCAAAAACACCACTTCAGTAAAAGATTTTTTAAAAATCGGAGGATTAGAATTTAGGATCAAATATACACGCAAATTAAAGCTGAAACTTGTACGAATCCAACCATACATTGATATCTGATTTGTCACTTAATATTTATTTTGAATTTTTCATTTTTCATTTTTTTATCGGAATTTAAGCCATTCTTAGTAAATGGGTGGAAATACTGGGAAAACCGATCCAAATCACTTGAAATGTTCACAAAATTTTTGAAAACGTTAAGATTATTAATTTTAAGATAAAATTTATCGAATTCGCGAAAAAAAAAATTTTGTTCAGATTTTCCACAATTTTCTTAGATTTTCGATGAAAGCTCCTTAAAAAATATTATCTGGGAACATTGTTCGGAGAACTTTTTTTTCTCCAATTAGCTGGTTAGAATATCTATCTAAAAATAGATATTTGGCCGACCTGTGATCGTTAAGATGCGACATATCAATAGCAATAAGCTTGGTGTTTTTGTTGGCGCTGTGACATTTCCCAAAGGTTTATCTAAATGCTTTCACACATTTTTCATCAATAATTTACAAATTACTATTAGGATTTTTTTTTTAATTAATATGAAGTCAGTAAACCGAATAAATTCACCAAACCATTTACAACATAATTACTCACTTTTCTTGTTAATATTCAACACGCAGTAAAATTTAATTTTGTTTCTTTTCTTTGCACTTGAACTTGAAATTTCCGCGCGCAATTTTTAATCGCAGCAATTCAAAAGCTCTACAGATTTGTTACTGGTCAGACAACACCGCAACAATCACATTTAATTGCGCGTTAAATTTTCGGTGTTTAAGACTCAATCTACAGGATAACTGTTGAGCAACTGACTGTTGAAATCATTGTCACAACACTTTTATAACAATTCAAGGACGGCCGCTGATGCCGCTGAATGCACGCAATCAATACAATAAAAATTGCATATAAACTGCAACTGAAATTAAAAAAAAAAAAAAATTACATCGGCAAGTATTTTTTTTTTTTATGTTTAATATTTGCATTACTGCTGCACAATGATCATATAATAGTCTAGTTAAAGAAAATATTAAACACTCCCAAGTTGTTGTATTTTCTTCTCGAATAATTGATTTCCGCAGGTATTTAATTGTAATTATAATGTGCATTTAAAGAATCTTGATCAATAATTCACAGTTAATAGAATTATTATTGGGAAATTTAATAGAAAACGATTCATCTAATAAGTAGAGTACCTAATCAATGATTTATTCAAAATAGAATCGAAGTATCGATAGATCCTACACAGTAGTCCCATTAACGTATCGTGGATTTTATTAGTAATTGTGGAAATATTTTTATAGAGAGAATTTTCTTTCAAGAAAAAAATTTGTGCCTTATTTGGTTTTTTTTCTTTTTATTTTTTTGTTTTCTAAGAAAATATCGAGAAAATCATTGAAATATTCAACTCAAAATTGAGTATTATGTAAGGCTAATTTTCCATATAGAGACCTGTCGCTATCGCACAGAGAACTTGGTTCATTCACTAATGTGCGTACGTATTCGATGTAATATTAGTGAAGATTTTCAATAATTTCTGTAATAAATCCACATTGGAGATAGCCAATCCTGATTATTTTAAGTAAGGCAGCAGTTGTGAATAGATTCTAATAGTCAGTCTGTCGGCTATATCCGTTTGTTTCTTTGTCCGTCTGTTTCTTTATCCTATTTTGTCTATTCCGCTATCCATCTTTATCTATACATACGTCTATTCATCTATCCCGCTATTCATCTTTATGTATCCGTCTATTCATCTATCTGTTTATTCATCTAACCGTGTATCTCTCTATTCACCTTTATTTATCCTATTATCCATGTAAGCACCTATCTATCCATCTATCCATTTATTCTATAGTATATCTATCTATTCATCTGTCTATCTATCTGTCCATCTATCCATCTATCCATCTATCCATCTATCCATCTATCCATCTATCCATCTATCCATCTATCCATCTATCCATCTATCCATCTATCCATCTATCCATCTATCCATCTATCCATCTATCCATCTATCCATCTATCCATCTATCCATCTATCCAT
>JANSTT010010600.1:0-24569 GCA_026745375.1 Platyura marginata | reverse complement strand
GGACAGACGGACAGACGGACAGACGGACAGACGGACAGACGGACAGACGGACAGACGGACAGACGGACAGACGGATGTATAAAAAATACATTGAATTATTATTTATTCTAAAATAGCAGAAAAACAAATTTTATCGACAGTGTCAAAATTTCAAGTTGGTTGAACGACTTTTTTTAGCATATTCTTAAAACACGTATGCTAAATAATTAAATATTACTTGAATACTCTTTCCTTAATAATTTTGTAGACTATTATTTGTTAACATCAACTTTAAAATTATTACCTAATGACATTATTTAATTCGCCTCAATTGAGATAATTTTTATATTTAAATTTAGTTAGGTACCTACACAATTATAATTAATTTTAGAGGGTCACCTTTGAAAAAAAAATATCTTAAATTAGACTCAGCGCTTTCATGTCCTTAAATAATTTCAAATAAATACACTGAAGTCACACCACCGATATTAAGTTTAAAAATAACATAGAACACCTACACCAACTACCTATAGGCAATATATAAATAGAGGATTAAAAAAACTCGTTCAAGTTTTGGATGTTTTATTTTTTTTTTTTTTATATATTACACCGACAATAATGAATTTAAAATTATATTACGCAGGTATGTACTGTACTATACAGTATATACTTAGGTAATTACGTAAATTATAACTAATTTTAACATACCATCAATTTTAATTCCAGATGCCAGATTTACAGGAATGTTTTAATAAATCAACAAAACATGGAATACCGCGCTTTTCATTTAATATAATGTATTGTTATTGTTGTGTTACATATTTTGCGCATCATATCCCATTTATGAATTTTAAATTGTTCAAGTAACTACATACAAACATAGTTTTTTAATTTATGCATTTTCATTTTTAATTGAATGCTACAAATACTTTCTATGGAATATACAAACGTACCTATAATGGAATCGTAAGAAAAAATCATCATTGTTTAAATTTTTAAAAAGAAAAGTTATTAATAATAAATTCTCTTGTAATATGTTATTAGTTACATACGAGTATATGTAACTAACGATAATTCAAATTCATTGTTAATTCACTAATGAGAAACAATTAAAAATAATATCTGTCTATATATATCTGTCATATACCAAGTAGCGTCTACATAAAAAAATATTTCTCCATGAATTTTTAAAAAAATTTTAACAAACAACTTTACTAAGTTTTCTGAAAATCATGAATCCAAAAATCGCAAAATTTTTGTTGCTTTTTTATTAATTTTATTCATCTACTACCTACAAGTTCATTATGTAATAAAAAAAAATAAAAAAATAATTTCATCAAACAAACTTTATAAGATGTAGACTGGTTATGTCTTGTATCATAAACACAAATATTTATCGATTGATTTAATCCATTAAAACCTTTTTAGGTTTATTATTTAGCGCTATAGCCAAAGGTATATTGTTATTGGCAATCTGTTGACAATTTTAATTAACCATTGAAATTTAATTAATTAATTTTTTAAGATGAAAAATACAAACTTGATGCCCTTTATACTATTTATATATTTAATTAAATTCTAATACATATAATGATTTGTTCTTATCAATTATACTCCATCGTATATTGACAAAATTGTCCACTGGGTTGGGTACAAATAAATGTTTAAATAAGGATTAAATGCAATCTCATTTAATGGAAGTCTAGTTCAGACTGTTCGAAATGTTTGTGTATGTATTTATTTACTTGCAGCTAGAGCAATACCCATTTAAAAGAGATTTTGTAATTGCAGTTGATTGAAAAACGTAATTCTACACTTAATTGGAATTGTAATAACATTCAAAATACTCTTTCTAACCTACATGCAGTTGGGTGGGTGACATATTTTAATGTTGCTTTTCAAAAAGAATTTTTTTTTTATTAAAAATATCTAACGTCTGATAATAAGGAAATGCAGTTGACTATTATAAATAAATAAATAATGTTGGTATCATTAATAAACAGAAAAGTGTAGATGACCAAGCATAAAATTCATTGTTTTTGCATACAAGATTCGTTATGCTTAGAACACATAGAAGAAAAATGAAAATACGTTAACCAGGGTTGACAGTGTCATTTGGATTGTTGGTTGATACACATTTTGAGTAACGAGACATTCAAACTAACCAGCAAAAAAAAAATCGTTGATAAAAATACGAATAAGGATTGGAAACAGTATAGAACCTTGTAGAACACAATATTATTATTTACCTGAATTTTATAAAAAATTAATTATTCTGTTCGAGATTTCGAGATTCTACTGTATAACCCTTTTTTGCACGTACACTGTTGCAATAATTGTTGATTAATGATGTGCCTGCAGATTTTACACATTATCTATCTCTTTGTTGTGGATGTGGGTGCACCTAATACATATACAAAATCTGCTTTGTATGTAATTACAATTTACAAACTTTTTTATTGTCTTTACTTTGATAAATTAGCTATGAAACAAATATAATGAAAGCCGCCAATTCAACTGTACCTACCTACCATGTAATTTAATTTGTATAATATTAATACAATAACCTTTCGTCCTTTCCGTTTAGGAAATGTTGTTGGCATGATAACTAGTAGCAGTAATATAAAAATCGCAAGTGTAAATTTGGTGCTACTACTGTCACAGTAATTGCCAATGCATACAAATTTATAACACTTAACGACAACGTTTTTGATTATTTTAAATTTAATATTACATACTTATGCTATGAATCATCCATATTTGATAATAAGTAAAAACCTTATAAATGTTTCCCCCATTATCTCATAAATAGTACCGCTTATGTTTAAAAAAATAAATCAAGCATCGCTACTGGTAATTTTATATAGATACGGAAAAACCCAAATAAAAGTTTATTGAGAGCAGTAGAATATTTAAAATCAATTATTTCAAACAAACTGCATAACATCTAATATTACAGATATAGTAGATCCATATAAATTATGTGAAAATACACAATGTATTCTACAACTGTATGGTTGTACATATGTAGGGGAAATATGGGTGGACAACTTAAGCGGGAATCAAAATAAAATCAGCTGTGTGAAGCATAATTCATATTTCTGTTATGGTATCGATTGACATATATGTATGTAGTTTTACTACTTTTAGATACAAAAAATAATTTTCCAGAAAATTGTTGGATACGTGTTATAGATATTTTTCCAAAAGCTTACAAAATTTCACTTTAGCCGGATGTGTGGGTAAAGTGGACCTATCTTATAGGATAAAGTGGACTACCTCTAAAATTAAAGGAATATGAAAGAACAAAATATATATTTATTAAAAAAATAACATACATATAATTCATTTGGTAAAATAACAAAAAAAAAATGTTTAAATAAAATAAAAAAAATTTTAACAAAAAATTAAGTTCATTATAATTTGAAGATGAAGCTGTTTTAAAACTTGATATAAATCCAGCACGAATATTTTTATTTTTGTCAGATAAATTCAAATTATGACATATTTCGTCTACTACATATAGTGTGAAGTTGGCTGAAATTTTTTTGTGAGTACGTTCAATTTAATCAACTACTTTTAATTTTTTAAACAACAGATAGATGGGTCTGCTTATATTACGAAAAAGTACGGTGGTCCACTTTACCCATATTTCCCCTAACAACATTTTATATGTATTGTTATTATTTTTTTTTTAAATTAATGTTGATAAAAATAATTTTAATTTAATTTAATATAAGAAATTCCAAACAAATTAGGAACATTTTTTTATTTTTTTTTTGGCGGTACATATAGTATATAGCTCTATGTATACATTACATAAGTATATCATATAATAGATAAGCTCAATTTAAATGTTTCCTTCTTTTTGCAATTTAATTAAACTTTCTTCTAAGTAAAAAGCTACCTACTTAATTATTTTATGTAAATATGCAAGAGTCATTTTTAATATAAAATTTTTACTTTGAAATTTCTTTTGACACTTTTTAAATCATTCAAGTAGAAGGCAACAATTACTCAGTGAAAATTTATTATTTTCATGGAGTTATTTAAATATATATATATACATGTATATATAATATAGGATATGGAGTGGATTTTCAAAATTAGGTATGACAGTTTTGTTATAGAGTTTAAATTTAAATGAAACAAAGTGAGAGGAAAAGTTTTTGGGGAAAAAGGTTAAATGAAGAAAAATTTAATCGGATTCTTGTACCGAATTAGCTTTATTAAGTAGAAATTATATACATATATACTTAATGAACGAAATTTTTTTTTTTGTGTATTTTTTTTACATACATTTTACAGTCGCTTTTTGGTTTATTAATTATATTTAAATATAAAACCAAAATATTCTAATTTGATTTTTTTTACTATTTTTTTATTTTATTCGGGGGACCACGAAATTAAATCCCGTATGAGTGAATCTTCAAAAGGTATTATAACTTAACTTAAAATACACAAATTAATTTCATATAAATTTAATTCAAAAATAAATTCCAGAAACATTAACTACAAATTAAAACATTTTAGTTTGAAAGCATTTAAAAACTAACTCAATTTTATTTAATTAGGGAGATGAACGTAATTTTACTTTCTAAATTCCCCAAAAAGGGATTATCTCTGTGAGGCCATTTCTATTTTTGACATAAAATATTCTTCCGTTTATACCGGTTGTACTTTAAAGTTTATACATTAGCGGCACCATGTCAGCTCAAAGGTTGGCAAAACGAAAACATTTTGCTGCTGCCAACAAAGTACAATTTTAAATATTCAGACGTTTTGTGCATTTGTGCCTGTTTTGAGCAGAAACAATTTCCTATTTACCTAACTTACAGTTTTGCTGTGTGGCTTTAATTAGAGCGTTAAAATGAAAGCCATAGAATCTCACTTAGTTTGTATTATTAAATAAAGGAATCTAGAACAATGAGAGGTAACTAAATATATGAGCCTTTTGTTTATTAATTTAAAGGTAGTTTTCAGAGTTGATTTTTTTTTCTTAAAAAACAAAAAAACAAATACGAGGTAACTAAATATTTCCACGAAACTTGTAAAAAGTGGCTAATGAATGCACAATTCAAAAGTATATAAAATTTTTATTTGTTTCCCGGTAATTTTCTTATTGGATGTAAAAAAACCCGTATAAATGATATGCATACTTGTACAATTGTACATACATAGGTATTTAGGTATACAATCTGAACGTGGTTTTTTTTTGTTCTACTTTGAATTCAAGTCGTGCCTATAATTATTATCGTGAAATGAAAATTTTGAAACGTAACTGAATATAATATATACTTATAATCCTATCATTTTCATTACTAAAATGTTTCCTTTTCTTATCGTAGTACATACCTACATATATACATACATATATAAACGTACAAACGAACAATATACATGACATCGCATAATAGTATCACGACATGACAAAAATAATACATTCAAACCACGATCTAACTTAAATCCCTTAATTTAACTTTATAGCATTAGTTTGGCTGCATTTTAATTTAATGGCCAAACCATTTAAAGGTATATAGCGAAAAAAATGTTTTAAATGTTCTTTTTTTTTAAATTTATTTTCAGGCGATCAAATTGTGACATTGAAAAACAGCATATCATTGTCTCATCTAGATCCATCAGCTGATATAATAACAGAAACACCTACAAATCAGGTACATTCAGTTTAGATTATTAACTGCACAAGTGCACAATATAACGAATAGTAATATTTCACATAAAACCTATCACCTATCATCCCGGTTCTAGCCATTTTTGCGCCCGGTTCAATATTCGTTTTAGTCGCCCCAAATCCTGAACCATTTCCTTTCCACATCACCCTAGGGGTAGGTTTAGGCAGGGCCGGATATTAATAAATAAATTAATATTAAATACGAAATACATAATATAATATTATTTTTTTTATATGGCGCCCCTATTTTAAATATGTAATGTAGCGCCCGGTTGCAATGCACCATTTGAACCTATGGTAGATCCGGCCCTGCCTATCATCTAATATTATTAATAATCAATAGAAGCATTACCTAAGTATCTGATGATTTATACAAAAATCTATAGGCTAATTTAATGAAAATAACTAAACCGAATCAATTTTCATTTGGTTCGATGCCGGGTTCAGTACATACATATATAGAAAAAATGAACATTTTTCCAAAAAAAAAAACAAAATCAAATATTCGAATATGACCTTTATTTCCTCGTCAATGACCACGTACTGTACAATTGAAGAGTTGTGTTCCTACCTAATAATTGTTAGTTTTTTAAATCAATCAACCATAAATATTTTTTGAACTTTTTTTTTTTTATATATCATGGATAAATATTTGTACGGTCAATAATAATTGAAGGGAAATATGTACCAGATGAGAGAGTTTCGTTTAATTTAAATTAGTTTCTGTCTATTGCATTGTAATAAAGTAATTGGTCGTGTATTTAATGTGCATAATGTAGAATAATAGAACTGTGCCTTTGTCATACCAAGCGCCCCAAGGTATTGAAATGTTTTGTACTAATTTCCCAATTATTTTTATCTTTTATTTTTATTTTCTAACCAACATTTTTGTTCCAAAATTACCGATAATACAGGCCTTTTTTAGATTATTAAGACATATCCTTAACCTAATTCTATGTTGCCTTTAGGTTAAAATTCTTGATTTTAAGAAAAACGCATTTAAAATTTAAGATCGTCCAAATAGTTTCCTATAATGCAATACATTTTCGATTTATTTTTGAAAATTATTTTGATAATTGCACTAATAAATGCAAACAGTAGATCATTATTTTAAAGAACTTAGAAGATATATGCATTTAAAGAAGAAAGTTATAACGAAAATCGTCTTATAGGACAAGATGGAAAGATGAAAAGTTTCATTAGAAAATATAAATAATAAGATTATTTTTATATTATTTTGAATTTCTATCATTTATGGCCAAATAAATTTTTTAAAAAAGTTAACCCTTTAAGACCCATACATTTAGAACATAAAGGGGTTAACCAAAAATTTAATTGTAAATATTTTCTTAAGCTTTTCATTTTTATAAAATGTTAACTCTTTAAAAGACCTTCCAAAATGGTGTCTTTAACCCTAAAGCGCAAACCTTTTTTACAAAAAATTTCAATATACAAAATTTTTGCGAAAAAAAAAATTTAAAATTTTTTTTTCCTACATCTTATAAAACTTAAAAATACGAAAAAACCTCATGTTGAAAAAGCTTTTCGTTTAAAAGTTATTGGTCTTTTCTCCGTTTTGCGCTTTAGGGTTGAAGAGTTAACTTTTAAAAATATTTTAATACACTAAAAACATAAAGAATAAATGAATAAATTTATGTCATTTTTTACCTTAAGGCCAGATAGAACTGGGGTGATGATATGTAACAATATGTATTCTGAAGGTTAATTGAAAATTAATTATTAATACATCTTTAAAATCCCTTAACCTTTTTTGTCTAATGAAATTTTATTACAACTTACTAGAAAATGGTTTAGAGAAAAATGCAAAAATAGATGATATTAAAAATCAAAAAAAAAAATTATTATTATTCATTATTATTATTACTAAAAAAGTAAACCTGACTTGGAAAATTAGGAGAAAATATTCCTCTAAAAGCTGTAAAAAACTGTAAAAAATGTTCATATATAAAAATCGCTTGTTATCTATTTTAACAACTAATTTTGAAAATATTTTGATAATTTTAAATTTTTGAGTTGGGCAACATTAATGTTTTATTCAATTACAAATATATTGTTATTATGACAATAGGTCTATAAATAATTTCTACCTTAACCCTATACTGCATGGTGTATCACTGGTGATACACTTTTTATTTTCTGTCAAATCTATTACAACGAATAAATTTTTTTAACTACTGTACGAGTCGTCTGTGTATTTTTTTAGGTGCCCTTCAATAGATAAAGGCCATAACATTTTTTTTATCACAGGTGCTTATTTCCCACCGAGATGTTTTTAGATTTTCTTTATTAATTTTTCCTGTTTTAATTTGTCTTTGGCCATTAAAATATAATTATTTTAATGAAATACAGAAATTCATGCAGTGTAGGGTTAAAAAAAATCATGCGTTGTGTTTTTTGGAAATAATTGCCAAAAACATACCTACGAAATAATAAAAAAAATGAACAAGGATATTTTTAACCGGAATAATATTCTCTTTCAAATTGGGTTAAAAATTAGGTTAATTATAAAAAATTTTGAGAAATAGAACTTTTTCTTTCAAATTTCGTAAATTTTTCTCCATTTTTAATGTTTACCTTGATTTTTTTCCAACAGTTTGACATGAATGTTAAATTATTGAACCAAAAATAAGAGAGGAGACATTCATATTTAAACTAAACCTAAAAATGTGGATTTCCTAGCCTTTTTATAGAAGTTATAAGCACAAACGTAGTTTTTGATGGCTAAAACTTAAAATCATTACACCTACCCAACGGTCAAATTTGTAACCCACCCCTCCGGTACAATTTTTTGCTGAAATCGATCACAGGAACACGTCCCGAATGATTTGTTTGCTATAAGAAATTCATGTACCAGAATCTTTTCCATTATGTGATTAGTCATTAGTGTGATTTTGTTACACGTTTTTTACTCAATTTCAACCATTTTAATGTATTTTACAAGTATCTACTTTACTATCTAATGAGTCAATTACTATATATGTACTTTACTATGTACATAGTAGATACCTATTTAAGATTTTCTTTACACTATAAATTCATAGAGAGAAACTTGCAATTCCGTATTTGTCTACATTTTATAGACAAATATAATTCTTTGAAACCACTAAAGCTACATACATACAGAGACAGCTTTATTCAAGCTACGGTGCCACTTCAATTTAAATTAATCTTCATCATTCCCGTTGTATAGACATCTCATATTAATTAAAATAATTTATTTTGCAGGAAGTTCTATTTAAGTTTGTGCAACGACTTGCATCACTACAAAATTATCCACATAGAAATTTTGATATACACAAAGATAATGAGAACAGTGTTAGAGACTATAAAAAGTGTAGCTCTAGTGACATTGAACAATCTAAAAGTGTTACTCAATTTGTAGAAGAAGAAGAAAAGACAGACGAATATAAAAAGAAACAAAATGATTATGATGAAATTATTAATGTGAAAGATAAGGACAAAGAAAAGTGTGAGTTCGTTCTTAATATGGGATCAAATGTTTCCAGACATTCTGGCAAAGGATTATCTGGACGTAGAACACAGTCTTCAGGTAATTTGTTGTTTGTTAGAAATTTTTTTGAATAAATTATACTAACATAGTAAACAAAACGAAATATGTGAAAAACGATAGGGACATGGTTACACAAATTTTGGTTATAAAAGAAGATGTTAAATTGAATATGCCATAAATGTTTTCTTTTAAATTTAGTGAGAAAGATTTATTAGATTTTTGTGATAAAATTGAAATGAATTCGCCATTTTTTATTATGCAGAAAAAATTCTGCTATTATTTGAAATGAACTCGAATAAACTCATTGGGAGCAATATTCAGAGTGTTGGCTTCTATAGTATCCAAATGTATACATTTGTTCTCATATAAATCGCACTGATGTTCAATCCTATTTCCATATAGCATTGATTGTAAGTCATGTGCTTTTCATAGGTAATTGTGAGCATTTGGGTGGAAAAATGAAATTGATTTGATATAAAGTACAAATTCACATTGGTTTGTTTCCAGAGGGATTAGGTTCCCAATGCTGTTTTAGGAATCGAAATATGCTTTTAAAATAACTTTGGTTCGGTTATTACATTCCTATGGGAACCAATGTCCATTCAAAAGTAGATTTTAATCCTAAAAGGAGATTTCATTGCAATGTATTGAATATGTCATTACTTGATTAATTATACTATGATCTAATATTATATTATACTAATTTATGTATTTTAATTTTTTATAAAGTTTTGAATTTTGATTTAATGTTGCAAAAATTTCGCAAATTTTCTCTAAAATTGAAAACACATTTTTAATAATAAAATTGAGGTAACATTTCTGTTTGTATGAAAATCATTATTATATGGGCAATGGGAGTGGCAAATATTTTTTAAAAAATTGATTTAAAAAAATTTGTTTTTAATCAATTCGATTCATCAAATCAATACATATTTCAATAAAAAAGAAATTTCAATTACCTACCGGCAAAATAGGAATCCTTAATTTATTTTCATTTTTCCTAACTATATACATATATAAATACATACCTACTTTTCATAAACCCTATCAAATTTCCTTTGTACTTTTACACCAAAATACTTAAAGAAAATTAAATAGAATGAATAAGTAGGTATAAGGTTAAACACAAAACCCGACTTATTTCATTGTTCGATCAAAATATTAAAGCAAAGAAAATACAAAAGAAACCAATTTTCTTTATCACTATACATCGCCTTGTAATAATGAAAATCTTCAACCCCCGATGTGCAAAAGAGAGAGGGAAAGAAAAAAAAAAAAAACTTTTCTGATTTTTACACCTCCAAATTATATTTATAGGCAATTTGTGCAATGAAAACCAGCAAACATCAAATGGTTCTTATAATACACCAAACGTTAAACGAAAAGCGGAAAATGGAAAACCTACTGCTATTTACGGACATATTAACCCAGAAGAAAATACGGCTGAATCATGTTCTGTTAATACGGCAACTAAACTAATGATGGCTCCATTGTGTGTTAGCAAAAAGGACCGAAACAAATTTTGTGGAAGTTTGCCTAATCACTTAGATGCTGATGATGTGTACGAGGGAAATGGTGAGTAGTTTTTTTTTTTTTTTCTTGTCTTTATAATTTTTCCTAATTTACTTGAACACCATAAAAACGAAAAGATTTTTCCTTTTATTTTTCCTTTTTTTTTTTTTTACCTTTTACCTATAGGTTATCGTACATCGTACATACGTATAAATATAAGAACATAAAATATATATATATATATTTTTCGTAGTTATTAAGGATTTCGTAAAGCGAGAGTGTTGCGATCGTAAAAAAATTATTTGGGGAAAACAGATTTTTCCTTAAATCTGTCCATCTATGTGCTATATATTTTTGGGTAAATAGAGGTGTAGATTTGGTAAATAAACAAAGACATATATGACCTTTTAGGGGTATATAAAGTGAGAAGCTAGTGAATTTGTTATCATTTTTAGCACCATATGTGTTTGAGTGTACATTATGTTGTATTTAACCTATAGAAATGGATAAGTATAGATATTTTATGGGTTTTGTTTCTTATAATTTGGAAAGTTAAAATTGGATAAAACATTAACTAATGAGTTTTTACACTAAGCAGTAGCATCTCTTTAAAAATCTTACAATAATGATTTATAGTTATCATGGAAATAATATGATTTGATTGAGTTTCCAATGTGAAATGAATGATGATTTTAACGGGGACAATAGAAATCGTGTCTTTACCTTCTATAATTATTTTAACGTTTTCGAAATGTTCGTAAAATTTAGAGTGTCATTTCGATGTTCTAAAAATGCCTTCTATTGCTTTACACAAATTTGTTCTCACATATTTCGTTTTGTTCCATCGAAGTCCGCTTTGTTCCTAGTCTTGGTCTTGATTCTGATTTTGGTCTTAGTTTTGATTTTACGTTCTAAATCGTGAATCTGATCTATATTTTAAGTTTTGGTATTAACACCATAACAACAACAACAAACAAAATCATTTCATTTTTCAATTTTTATTTTGACTGCCAAAATTGTTGATGAAAATCCACCTCTAAAAAGCTTTCATCATACAATGAAAGTGCGAAATATTATTTTTGAAATCAATCAATCATCAATCATAATATATCAGACCTATAAGTAACATTTCCGATCAAAATTACAAATGAAAACACTAATGAGGAAACATCTCTTCCAGTACACGATTACACTGATAACAACAATACATTAACCAGCACTGAGTACGTGACTGTGGCTCCAAGAAAACACCATTCACCACAACCAATAGAAAGTTCACCACACAATAATAGTAGCAGTGAAAAGGAATCAACATCTTCTTCAACTAACTTAGGTAGCACGTTCCGAGCTAATCATGGTAAGTTCTGCCCACAATCTAGTATGTAGTAGGTATCTATATTTATTTGTTATACATACCTTGTAGACTATACGACGGTTGTGTTTGTTACATGTTGGTTTTATTTTAATTAATTTCGGTAAAATCAATATTCATTTATGCATGAGTGGAATAATTTCATGGATTATTGATTTTCTTCTCTTACAGAAAATAAACCTGACATTCAGTTAAAGCTTCCAATAAATCGTTCAAATTTCGATGTAGGATGTGATCAGGGTTACGGTTCAGAGCGTTCACCTGAAGATGAACTTCCACCACCGTTACCGCTTCTATCATTACCATATCAACCGTTACAGCAGTCTCAATTCAATTACGAAAGGCATCACAATGGTTGTGAATATAGTTTTATTACCCAAGGTAAGGATATTAGAGAAAGCGTTTTTTTTCTTATTTTATTTTCCCCGTTTTCCTTTTTTCATTTTTGGCTGTCCATCAAAATATATGATCGAAAAATTCCGTACATATATGAAAAATGTGGAGAAAAAAAACACTCATAAGAAAAACACGTTACATATTCCTAAAATGTTATTGATGTTAAGTTATATCCATTAGGAGAGAAGGGACGTCTTAGTAAAAGCCATGAGCTTTATACTTAGTCATGTAATTAATGTTATCGTAAAAGTATTATATATACTACTATACATACTATACGAATATTATTATGTATATGTTTTATGTGTGTGTGCGTGTGTGTGTGTGTATGTGTGTGTGTATATATATATGTTGCTCGATAAATATTTTATGGAAAAATTATGTTATGGAATGGCAAAGCCTTATCCATCCATAAGTATATGTAATTTCGTTATTATTTTTCAGTTATTCATAAAACGTAGAGATATTGTGAGAGAAGTGGGGGATATACACAATATGTATGATGAAAAACCAGAGTTAGAGAGTCCTCTTTATAACAGAAAAATATGTGTTTTTGATGGCATTTTCATTTGCTAGTGAATTATGTAGATCTTTAATATCAAATTTTTTTTCCATTTGTTTCTTTAGCATGTTGTACAAGTACATATATGCTACTACATATTACATATATGTATGCCAGTATATAATGGCAAAGTCATATGTACGTAGACATAGATATACTAAACTGAACATTTGTATTTTCATAACCATAAAAAAAAAATATGATAAATTTTACCTTTGCAATTTTTTTCATGTCAATTCCAATATTGATTGGCGTTTGATTTTCATTATTTTCACGTAAAAATTGAAAATGCTACTGGATATGCTTTAGGCTGTGTACAATTCAATATCAACATTCAATTACATTTATTTAAATTAAATAGGTACCTGTGTACATAGTAAATATTTACCTCAGATTTTTTTGTGTACATACATAGACATACATATATACATAGACATTTTGGATTTTAATTTCAATAAACTTCCTTTAGTTTTTGTTTTTATTCAGTTTTAGTGTAGGAAAATGGCATGAATTAAGGAATATGTATGGGATATGTAGTTTTGGTAAAAAAAAAAATTTTTAGAAGAATTTTTTAAATTGCCCCAAGTTTGTAAAGAGTCCTTTTTTTACAATTACCATGTAGTGTAAACTTAAAAAAATCAAAAGATCATAACTTTAAAACTAATAGGCCGATTTTGATGAGTTAGGTCTTATTTTTGAGCGAAATGGAAAACTTTTTTCACTGTTAAAAATTAAGTTAAAATATAAAAATTAAAAAAAATCGAATGAAATTTATTTCATTTTAGTTATTTTCTTTGAAGCTTAGCTTGTGGCAAAAATTTAAGAGGTAGTTTTTGTTTTGTTTTCGAAATTATACCAAAAAAAAAAAAAACGAAAAACTAATATTCGTTCATACAAAATTTTCTATTCAACTGAACGGAAAACTTATCAGTTTCTGTTTCATTCAGTTTCCACTCGTATGTAGGTAGTCCTAAAAACTGCACGAAACTAAATAGACATTTTTAAATTTTTTACACATACAAGGACATTTCGTTCAGTTTTACATGATTGAGCAGATATTTACATTCTGGTTCATACAGAATTTCAAATGAAGCACTTGAATAACTTAAGTAAGCTTACGCTCTATCAAATAAGTTGATTCAATTTATTTATAAAAGTTTTTTTGTTTGTCTTTTCATTAATTGGTTTGCAAATCAATTCATTTCAGTGTGAAAATTATTTTTCAATTTGAATAGAATTCATTCTCTCCATGCATTTTTATTTTTTTGAACTCATAACGAAGGTAAATGAAAGAAAATTATGCATACATAGATACACAGTTTAAATAAATATTTTTTTTAAATTATACAACTGCACCCACTAGGCTATGAGTTAATATTCTGTATGTGCAATATATTTGTAGGTACCTACACATACATCTTGTCTGAACTAAAGTTTTATTCAACTTAAGAAAAGCATATACATACTTCAAGTTTATGTTAAAACAAATATGGACTGCGAACAAATGTAATGCAAATACAAGTAGTTTTGTAGGTACGCTGCATACAAACAAAAATCATGTGAACTGGAGAAGTAGGAACATATATTTGTTGAGTAAACTTCATAATAAATTGCTTTTCAAATAAAAAAAAAAGAAAAAAAAAAAAAAAAACCAAATGTTTATATGCAAAATGAGTTAACTCACTGCATACATTACCTTCTTAATTAATTTAGTTCAAATCCTTGACAATTGAGCACTTTACAATTTATACGTGTATACTGCTGCACATCGGGGTTGTACATTGTATACTGTACGTACAAGGACCAAATATGTAAATATAAAAAATCAAAGTAAACATTTGCTATAACAAGCAATATACATACATAGAAGAAGCACAAGAAACTTAGCAAAAAAATTATTTATATGTACCTACATCATTAAATATTTGCTTTACTATACTGAATTGACCTTTCTATACCTAAATACTTATTAAATATTCTTATTATACATACCTAAAGGGTGTCAGTTTATAATTATACATACTAAAATAAAAGTTTCATAATGAAAAAATAATTATACTTCTTTGATGTAGGTACTTATATTGTAGTTGGTAGAGTTATAAGTACAATTCATCCAGTCGCTTAATTACTCTGAATATGCAATTTTCATTATTGCACTTAATTTCAGTGTTAAATTTTAATACTTTTAGTTTGGTCAACAATTTAATTTCGTTGATATTTGTCAGCTATTTAAATTTAAATATGCAACAAATTTGCGAATTTTAATAGTGAGTGTTCACTCACTTGTAAGTATATTTATGCTTGGATGAAGTTTTATTATGTAAATTTTATATGAAAAGAAGGAGATTTGTAGTTAATAAAGTTGTTGCGTTTTATTTTCAACAATATTATGGAAATTGTAAAAATTACTGAAATAGAAATATTTAAAGGGAAAACGTCAGACGGTTTTTCTATTATATAAATATATGTTCTGGAATTCTCTCAAGCAGCAAACAATTTTCTTGAAACCTTCAACCGGTCGATCGCCTTAAAATGCTTAAACGTGCCCTCTGAAAACTGATATATAGGTAACGTAACGTATACTGATGGACGGAGGGATTTTCGGTTCTGTATTTCACTTATATATTTTGTAACAAAATGTCCTCAGACGAGATGATTTCGTTGTATTACATAGAAAAATTGAAATACATAGATGGTCCTTTTTTTTTAGTTTTCCCCGAATGGTCCATCATATGAAATTTTTCATTAATCGAAGCGATTCATTTCGTAAAAACACTACAAATGTTCAATTTTTTCTTTCAAAGCCTATCAAATATTTCTATTTTTGACTTTTGAAATTTTTTTTTCTGCAATATTTCTCGAAATATATATTGTCTTATAAATTTAGATTTTAAAATGGAATCTGAATCAAATGACCTCAATTCAATTATACATACTTAAAAAAAAACCAAATAATTACTTCGATCGGATTAATGAGATTTGAAATAGACATCTGCATCTATAACGAATAATGAAGGCTGAACAACATTTTTGTTAAAAATTTAAGAAAAAAAAAGAAAAATAAGAAAACAAATATTTTGACTTACACGATAACTCAATGAGCTAGAGATTAATAAATTAATGAGCTAGAGGTGATTTAGAAAAAATGCTAGTTCTAGTATTTCATTTGGATAACAATTTATTACTTTTATGTGCTTTTGAATAATGTTCTTATCTTTGCTTTAATATTACAAACAATTAAATAAGTTTTTATTACTATGTATATTTATTACAAAAATTTAAATACCTCTAAAAAATACTTTTCTTACGAAGCAAAAGAATTAATTATGTTCCTAAATTTATTATCGGTCAAACATTTTAAAGAAACAAAAATGAAATTAATAGCAATAAATATAAAAGACTTTACTGGCAATATTTACATAACCATAAAAATGTTATGTACATATTTCCCAATTCCAGGTTTGCTTTACGTAGGCAAAGTATATATATATATCTATAATATTCCCTGTTCATAGTCGTTTTGATTAATATAACATTTTCCCAGAAGATCTTAAAGATACACCATATACATACCTACACCGTATACTAGTAGTACGACCCATTCCTATTTTTGTCGTTTAACTGTTTGCATTAAATTCAGCTCATTCTGGATCTTAGTACTTCATACATAAATAATACTTTTTTATGTCAAACTGCATAAAACAGCCATATTTTATTGAGGCATCACAGGAAATAACTTCGCGGCAAAGAAAATGATAATAAACTTTACATTTATAGGCATTATCATAAAAAGTTATTCTATCACAATAACATAAGTCCCACCGGATGAAATGTCCATCATAAATGTAACTTATTCCCATAAATCAAGTTATGTTTTGTTTTTGGTTTTTTTTTTTTTTTCTCTCTTTTTCTTATTATTCTCTGCTTCGTCGACTTCTTCTCATTCATTTTTGCTTGCGGGTATTGATTCTTCTGACCACAAAATAATAAGAAAGTTAGTCATTTGAGACGTATCATAAAGTTTATTTCGGAAAAAAGTTATTGGCAATTTTGGCGGCGTCAAAAATCGTTACAACAACAATAATTTTTATTGTACTAACAGCTAACTGAACGATCAAAATGGATCGAAAGAAATTTCATATAATGTACAATAATGTTATGTTCAATTTTAGTGCTATTACATGTGGTGCATGTAAGTTTTTTCCTAAAATTTTATTTGGTGGGCTTTTTTTCTCTAAAAATTGAGCTTTAAAAAGCTCAATGGAATTTATTTAACCCTAAAGCGCAAAACTTTTTTTGTAACAGAAACGCAAAACGGAGTCCGTTGGACTCCGCTTTAATACCTATGTAAATGTAAGCTTTTGGACTATTTCTTTAAAAAAAATCAATTTTATTTAGGTTAACGTGTTCAAAATTAATAAATTTATATAAAATAAAACTCAGTCAGTCTGATGAAAGAAAATGGAAAAAAATATGGCTTTCACCAAACATCTTGATCGTTTTTTTGGCGGTTTTTTCAAAAGTGACACAATGTTAAATTTTCTTAATACTAAAGATATGGTTTTGAAACTTTGTATTTCTATATTATTTTGAATTTCGAACATTTTTTGCCATATTAAATTTTTGGAAAAAGGTAACCCTTTAAGGTCCATAAATTTTGAACAAGAAAGGGTTAACTTTCCGTTTTGCGATTATGTTACAAAAAATTTCAATATACAAAATTGTTGTAAAAAAAAAATTGTTTTTAAATTTTTTTTCCTACATCTTATAAAACTTTAAAAAACTTAAAAATACGAAAAAACCTCATGTTGAAAAAGCTTTTCGTTTAAAAGTTATTGGTCTTTTTTTCCTCAGCGGAGTCCAACGTACTCCGTTTTGCGCTTTAGGGTTAAAATAATGTTCAATTTTATCAAATTTTTTGTAATAAAAAAATTCTAACACAATTTTTCAAAAAAAAATTGCGTACATCTTAAGGTAATTTCAACCAAATTAAAAAATAATGTCTTAATTATGTCTTCATTTATTAGGGTTCTTTAAATTATTGTAAATTTTTCCGGATTAATTTATTTATTTGATTTTATTTAACTCCTATAGGACCTAAAGGTCGATACCAGGTCAGTGCGGGTTCGGACATTTGTTCCAGATCGAATTCCCATAATTAACAAATAAAAAGGTTAAAAAATGTTTTCTCTAAGTCCTATAGTCCAATTAATAAAAAATTTATTGGTGATGTACTCGTACATAAATGCTGAAATGACAATTTCTTATTCCTTTCGTTATATTATTTCGATGTAAAATATTCGTACCAACAACCCCGCAACAGGTAGCCTTAGAAGTTCCTGTCGACTTTCTTATATACAGAATAAATTTAAAAATTCAAAGGATAACCCATGTAAAACAAAAACTAATGAGTTCTATAATAAAATATATTCCGACAGTAACTTTTGGAAAATCCCTGTTATCCCTGTTTATAAGGAATGGTTTTTCACCGGAAGCCACTACTTTAGAATTCAAGAAAGTTGAATATTGAATGACGCGTAAAATATTATATTTTTTTGATAAAAAAAAAAAAAAAAAAAAAAACGAGGAGAAATGCTTTTTAAAAGGAAAACCGCACGAAAAATGAATAGGTAAATTACGATTTAATAATAAAACAACGTTAAGGAGAATTTAAATTCTGTGTGATGTTCGAAGAAGTTTAGTGGGAGGTTCCTACCACTGTTATTATATAAAATTACCTAACTTACTTACTTACAAATATACGGCGTGTATTTATGTAACACCACAATGACCTCATTAGAATATTTTGTAGATTTTAAAATGGGGACAAATCAAATCAAATGATAATGTTGGGTGAAGATTTTCCATACTACTCGTATTTTGTACATTTTAATTTCTAAACTGTAAGATTTTGTAAGAAGTACTATATGCACATATACGCTAAGAAAATCCCCTCTTAAAATTGATTATTAGCAAATTTTAAAACATAATAAGTATGTCTCAAAAAAAAAAAAAACCTAATAATAAAAGTTTTAAATTACATTACCTAGACGCTGTACATCTGTACCGTAATTCGATTTTTGTTCACCATGGACTGGGGTTTTTAAAACGCAATTTCAATAAAACATTTTTTTTTCTCTCTGTTCTTTTATAGATTGCTGTTTTGCGGTTCAGATTACAAAAGGCCCAAGAGGCTTAGGATTATCGGTATCAGGAGGTGTGGATACAAATGCCGCCTTTCCGGGATTAATTAGAATAAAGCGATTGTTTCCGCACCAGGCTGCATGGTGTACAGGTATGCTACAGCCGGGTGATATATTACTTGAAGCGAACGAAGTACCCTTAACTGGTCTTACAAATTACGTAATATTACTTACCAGTTTTTTTGTTGGTAAATTAGTTCAATTAAAAAATCTAATTTATAATTGCCAGGAAGCTCTAGAGGTGCTGCGTACGATGCCAAATATGGTCACACTAACAGTTTGCCGTCCACGCGATGAACAATATCGAAAATTATCACCGCCTACTGAACCACCAAAACCTCCACAGAGGGCACATCCGAATAGTTTGCTGGTAGAACCGCTGTACCAACTTCAAGCACATTTTAATGGGGTGAGTTAGAAAACTTTTTTGTTTTTTGTTTTTTTTTTTTGTTTTTTTTTTGTTGTTTCTGTTTTGCGTTTTTCGTCGAGTTTGGTATTGCAGAATTACTAATGGATATTAATTTACTTTTATTTTGTTTTATATAGGAGTTTGAAATAATTATGGTAAAGCAACAAGGTTCATTAGGTTTTACATTACGTAAAGAGGATGAATCAGTGTTGGGGCATTACGTAAGGGCATTGGTACGGGAGCCGGCTACAACTGATGGCAGAATAAAATCAGGAGATAAAATTGTTGCGGTAAGGCTGTAATTTATTTTTTAATTGAAATACCTACTAAGTAAATTACGTTTTTGTTAATTGGTTAAATTAATAAGTGGAGAGGGAAGAATGTTTACATGTACAGAACATGTACAACATTATTAAAATTAGAAACTGTGAATAATTAATATCAATAATGTTGAGGGTTGATTGTAATTTTTCACCTGTTAACTGGATATGCAATTTTTAATTAAATTTTTCGCATAAACATTGAAATTTAGGTTTGTTGGTAATTTGTAATAATAAAACCATTAAGAAAAAAAAATGTTGGCTTTGCCGATTATAGTAAACCCGTATGAGTAAACTAGGGCAAATTCCCCGATTTAAAAAAATCTCTTCAACTGAACATATTTTGTGTCGAAATTCCTGAAAAACAATTGAGAAAAAACCAGTTCTCTGAACAATGGTCCCGAAATACATATATCGAAAATCTAGGAAAAATTGGGAAAATCTGAACAAAAAATTTCTTTTTCCCGATTTCTATAAATTTGATCATAAAATTAATAATCTTAACGTTTTTACATATCTCTCTATCTACCCTCTAAATAATTTTACAGGTTAATGACGTTCCACTTTGTCCAATGACCCATGAAGAGGCTGTGATATTTTTAAGGCAAGCAGCGCCTACCGTTAAGTTGCGCCTTTATCGTGATAATTCTCAAACACCAATTGCTGCAATGTCTCCAACACACAATGAAAATAAAACCATTGCTAATAATGTAAAACAAAAAGTGTGCTTGAGGTATGTTGCCATTGTTGGTTAAATTTAATGGAATTTTGCTCAAATAAATGTACAATTATTACAGACCAGAAGCAATAAATCTGCTTAGTGATATAGCTTCTAGAAATAAGAAACATCATCCTGGTTACGAATCGTCAGGCTCGTCAATTAGATCAAATACTACATCACCACGACGTCTTAGACGTGGCAACAAACCGACCTCATCAAGTAATACATCTCAAAGTGAAACGCAAAAGACTGATTTAGAGAGTAAGTTTACTTACACACTATTTGTGCGTAGTAATTTTGTTTTTTTTTTTAATATTAAGGCTTCAACTATCCTAAATATATTGTGTCCAGCCAACCGGGTTCTGTCTATTCAGATTCAGAAACATCTACACTTAGTCAATGTTCGTTTATGCATCAAATGAATTCCACCGATAATTCCAGAAGTGCTACTTTTACTATATCAGAAGAAAATAATAGAATGCCATCTAATTCATCGGACGAAGTACGAAGTGTAACGTTTGTTGTTCCCGAACATATAACCGAATTCTATGCCGAAGATGAATTGTTCAAAATGATGGATGAAAATGATGGTATTGATAGTGCTAATCGTCCCAGTTTTCTTGATTTAGCTGGTAACATGGGTAGCACTCCTGTTGTTTCTAGAAAACCAAAATTCCAATTTACTGGTAATATTAAATTCGTAAAACAATTTTCTAGAAATGAAAAATAATCTTTGTTTTTCTGACAAATACTTACAGTTGCATCAAATGCCTATGAATTAAATAATTTGGATAATGAAGCATTGGACGCACCAATGTATCAAAGTACAACATCAAGTGAATTATTACCTGAACAAAGTAATCAAGATTTTACCAGTTTACCGTGTGAGACATTTTTGGTGGCATGTCGTACAGAGAATGATCTTAGCTCGGTCGGAGGTAGTTTTGCGCATCGTAATCCAATGTATCAGTCGGCACACGTTCAGTTATCTTTACCGGAAGAACAATCGTCAGAACAGAAAAAAGGCGGTAAGATTAATGAATTTAATTTGACATCGAATAAGTGACATCGATATTATGACTCATTGCATCGTTTACGTCACTAATTACATATTTTAAACTTCAATATATTCGTACTTATATTCTATTAAATAATGGAATCGAGCAAGAATTTTAAAAATAAACAAATCAATTTAATATTATTTACAATTTAAATGTATTGAAATCTTAAAGCAGAAAAAAATGTATTGACATTGCCCATCTACCTATCTCTTAATGGTTAAACCATTTTAAGATGATTTCTCAATCCGGTTTATTTTTTTATATAGAAAATCTGAAAAAGCCGAATGTCTAAGGGAACGAAACGAATTCAATTTCACCCATATTTGGACAAAATTCAATTTACATCGAACAACCTTAAATAAATTTAATATTTTTCATGTTAGTTTCTGGGTTATTCATCCAATTTATCCCACTTCAAAATCGATTTCGTGTTTTTTTTTTTTTCTTCATTTTCATGCCAGACAATTTGCATTTTATTTTGTTTGGTGCTATGAGATTATAGGTAGAGGATAGATTCATAAAAAAATATATTACAACAAAAATAAGATCTTGGCAAAGAGCACTATATATTTGCCATTAAATGCCATGAAGCAAGACATTTTATGCCTTTTTATTATCCTTCAGCTATAAAAATACTTAAGCGGAGTTAGCTTAATTTAATTAAATGTTAGCAAACATTCAATTACAAATTTTGTTGAGTCATTTAACACTTCCCTTAAGTTAAATAATCAAACACTGGGATACTTGGCATAAAATAAATCAGTGGAGTTCAATAAAATTAAAATTGCGTTCCACTATTTGGACGATAAAATGTCTTGCTCAAAGTAACGTTCCAAATCACTCTATAAAATTAACGATTTGGATAAGAAAGTGTTTTTTTTTCCTTCCCTTAAAACAAAGAAGGGAGATATTAATAATTAGGTAGGTACTTAATTATGAGAATTCACCTTCTATAAAATAAGAATTTAAAAAAAAAAATCTTCAGTAATTTTTATGGAGGAACCTAAAAAAAATGGCGTACCATTTTGATAAGAAAAATATGTTAGAAAGATTTTGAACTGAAGGGGGGTTTGAAAAATATTAAAAAATTTACTTTTTGAGGCTTAAAGGAAAATTTGATTCTAAGCAAATAAAAACTACTTACAAAAGTCTTTCAAATATTTTTTTTTGTATTTTGGGGGGATGGGGGGTAAATGAAGCAAAAAATTATTACAAAATAGTAACATTTTTGTTTGTATTTTAATGGATGGAGAAAAAAAAGAAGAAAACATAAATTACAAAAATTATTTGAAAATAGTATCTGAAATAGGAAGAATGATTAAATAACATTTTTTTTTTGTAATTGTAAGAAACGACCCATTTGTTGACCGACATAATAATAATAAAAGAAATAAATTGCCAAACAAAGAAAAATTATATATCAACTCTTTTTGTTTGGACACCACTGTGTAGGTACACAGTGTACTGTGCTAGAGATTCTTCTATACCTACTACACATATACATGTATTATTATACATGACGTAGGTATAGTTAGTCGGTACACATTTTCACACACACGTTCAATACGATTTGTAAATATTTTTCTTAACGTGACGCTATAATGTGTATTGTTAGTATATAATTTGCCCGTTGAAAGCTCATGTTTTTTATGCCTATCCAAACAATAGTGGAATACGTACACGTACCCACGTACATACATATCTTACCTATAAATATATAGCATCACTTTATGGGCTTTGTTTGGCAGGAACCAAAAGTTTACTCAAGTGGAAAGGCGTTATACTTTCATCAGATGAGGAAAAGGAAACTCCCGAGGCTGATATCAGTTGTACGGCAACTGTTGGTACTAATCTGACCCCTGGGACCGAAAAAGACTTCGATTTTAATAATGGCCATTATACGGACGCTGAAGAGGGACAAAAGGTAAATATATTATATGTCTTGGTTTGGCTTCTACATTTTTTTTTTTTTATTATTTTCAATTATGTTTGCCCGAATCAATGAAAGAATACAAAACACAACTTTCAAAGTAAATATTCATCGATACCAAAATACGAATATACACCGTAAAAAAAAAACTTTGATTATATCTCTATTTAATAGTCAATGGTGTTATATAATGTATTTGGAGTTGGTCATTTATTTTCTTTTTTGTTTATATAGTTTTGTTTGTTAGTAAATAATAAAAAAAAAATGTAATAAAAAAATGTCAATAAAAAAAAAACAGGAATAAATAAAATAATAATAATCATAACGAAACCATTAATGATGAAAAAAAAAAAAATTTTATTTGAATTTCAGATAGTCACAGTGGAACTTAATAGGGGTTGGAATAGTCGTTTGGGATTCAGTCTACAAAACGATCCCAATAAAAGGAACACTTTCATCAGTGCTATCTATAATGACAGTGTGGCGGCAAGGGATGGAAGACTAAAAGTTGGGGACCAAATTCTTATGGTAAATTATTCATAGAAATATCTTTTAATGCTTGTTTCAGAGCTCATTAATATTTTTCTTTCTGCGATTATTCAAATTAGAATTGTGTTCTTATCACGCAACGTTGTTATTTTCAATTACTTATGACTATGAGTGGCTGTAACAAAGTATACATAGGTATATATCCGTATGTACACAGTACCTAAAGTACCTACTCTTGTACCATTTTACTTGCTATTCGAAGAAAATACAAGATTAGCACATGAGAGAAGAGGGTACGATAGGTTTCAATTTAGTAATCTCCTTTATGGCAACACAAAAGCTTATTGTATCTTATTGTGAAATGGGGAAAGCAGTTTTGTGTTCAATTTAA
>JANSTT010010589.1:0-24574 GCA_026745375.1 Platyura marginata | reverse complement strand
AATTAACATGGCTTAATATAGGCAAATTCAAGGGGAATGAAAAAACTTCGAGTTATGGAGGAATTCGAGTTATCGAGTTTGCACTGTATAAGGAAGATCTCTGTGCCGATCAGAGACTTTCATATTTTAAATATATATAACACAACACCATTCCCCCCCGCCCCTTAATTTATAAATTACTGCGTACATGAAATAAATCCGCCATTCTCTCAGTCAAATCCATTTATAAAATTAGTTCTTCTATTGTGGAAATGTGACAACATAATTTTCTATTCAAAGTAAAATTGTGTATGTGTCAATAATATCAAGTTTCCCAACTTCCCGCGAAACAATGTATGTGAACATAGAGGAGGTGGAGGTGGTGTTGGGTGTCTGTAAAAGTACCTAATGTCAATATCATTAAAAAAAAAAAAACTGCTAAATTCCTTACACTTTACATTTACACCCATCCTCCCTCACCATTAACATGAAAAGAGAAAGTTTTCCGTCTCATTTCAGCATATATACTCATAAAAAAAGAAAGTTTCCTTCCTTAAGCCTAATTACAGGACATGCGAGCATTATTTATGAATAGCCCATTATCATTACATATAATATAATATAATATTTTATTATGATGTATTGTTTGAGGTGAAAATGACGACGTTTGTCAAAAGTATTAATTTCTTGTTTTCTTGTAGAATTTAGAGTAAAGTAGAGAGATTGTAGATACATAGAGAGAGAGAGAGAGAGAGCGGGTGATTATGATTTTTGTTGCATCTTTTCTTTTATGTAACATCTTAATTATTTAAATTGTTGGTATATTATGGATGGTGGAGGATTTTTCTTTTTCTTTTCCATTTTCTTTTTGTTACAATGGCGAAACAGTGTTTATTATTAATAATTCCTTTCAATTTTTAATGTAAAAACGAAAACATTTCACCAAAAAAAAAAAAAAATGGTTGAGAATATGGTGAAGAGTCGATAATAAACAGGAGACAAAATAAATAGGTCATGCGCAATTGTTTCGACAATTACATTTTGATTGGAACACTCAATTAATTATTTTTGTATTAAAAAATATTTTTTTAATTTTTCGTTTTTAATTTTGCATTGCCATCAAAATTGATTGAAAACCGTCATTTGAGTATGGGAGACCAGTAATGAACCAGTAAATTTGTGCCGAACAACAATTGATTGGGTGACTGTACGAAAAATTTCCTACTGTAGCGCCCTTCAATTGTCAGATTTTCATCGTATGTTTTTCTTTTCATATTGAAACAGGAATTTGTAGAAAATGGTGTCAGCCTTTATTCATGGTGCATAAATATTTTTTCCATAAAAACCATATTGTATTTTTTATTGTTCCTTGAAAACAAGTAAATAGTGCATTGTTGAATTGATAGTATTGTTTGTTCGTTTTTTTTTATTATTTTTTTTTCAAATAATTCCCGAGTAGTTTTATAAAAAGTAGTTGCATTGACGGATTTCTCATTGGTGGAAATAAAGGAAGAACAAAAAAAAAAAAAATAAAAAAATCCTTCTCATTGCTATTGTAACTACTATAGAAGCAGTGGAAAATTTGTATGAAAAGCAACGCAAGTGCATCCATTGTTTTGACTGGATTTTTTCCAAAGGTTTGTTAAAAAAAACTATAATTAATAAATTTAATCAAAATATGCTTTCTTAAAGTGGTTTTTTTTATGTATTTTTTTTTGTGGTTATTTGGAAATTTTTGTTTTATTTTTAGTGGCGCTCCACTAATACTTCATCATTCTCGTTAATAATTCACAATTCAATTAGAGGCATGACATGATGTATGGCGTATCTTATTACATTGAAGACATTAGAAATATTGTAGAACGCAAAAAAAAATTTTATTGATAGGAGGCTAGGTCTACATCTACATACATACATATTTTTGTATATGACTCTACATTATTATTGAGTTCAAAAATATAATATTGCCAAAAAGCATGTTCGAAAAAACAAAAAAACAAAAATGCGATTTATCATTTGGTAAAAACATCAAAATATCTATGAATGTGCTCTTGGAATTAAATCGATATCGTCCACTGTATGTACATATGTATGTATGAAATGTACTTTACCTACAACAATAACTAAATTTCATTCCTTCTATATGACTGGGAGGGGTGGGGGGTGTAGCAGGGAGTTTTGATAGGGGTGTTACGGGCATAAAATTGTCGTAACTTTGTATCTTTTCAGTTCTATTTTTGAACAAAATAAATAATTGACTGGAGACGAGTAGGTACATGACCTGAGGGGGTAACGGTAAATTGCTTTTTAGTACTTTTTGTTGTTGTTGTTTTTAACATACGAATATCATACAATTCCAGCGGCACTTTGTCACACTGGTGCGCACCCATGAGAATGATTTTTGGTGTTTGAGGAAGTTTTTTTTTTGTTAGAAATTATACTAAAACAACTAAATTAGAAACTAGAACTTAATTAATCACAAATTTCAATTTCGTTTTTCTATTCAATTCAATCATTCATCCCCAAAATATGAACTCACATTTTCGACTAAAGTTATAATCGAAATTGACATCTTTCAATTGGTATTTAATTATTTATTTTCATATTAATTTGATGTTATGTTATGTTCTGCCTACACAGTACACATCCTATAGTTATATTCGATTCGTCTTAACTTTGTGCGTATTAAACAACATGAAAATGAACGACAATTGAATTTAATGATGTAAGAATTACACAAGTGTTAGACATTTAGTCTGAATCGACTGTTCAAATAATCAAATAATGACTATATTAATGTAAATGTGGTGTGGTAAGAATTAGGTAGATGATAAATTATGTCCATCCGTTTACAATTCGACGACTTAAAATTGGCAACCTGGATTTAATAATTCCGTTTTGGTAATATATTTCGATTGACAAATATCCTGTTGCTGCATCTGCACTACACAGTACACCTAATCCTTTTTTCTACGTGAACCCTTTTTTACAGCGAATTCACTTTAACGCGATTTATTAGTGCTGCACGAATCCTTTTTTTTTTGTGCGATTTCTTCACTTTAACGCGATTATTTAAAAAGTTTTAATTCAAATTTACCTCTAAAATTAGATTTAAATCTAAAATCTAGTATACATTTATGAATTTTTTTATGCGATTTGTTTTCCGTGACGATTTAATGGACGTGGAACCGATAATCCCGTAAAAAAGGATGAGGTATATAGAAGAGATTCGAAATTTTTGTTTATCGATAAATATTGATTGGAAATCATAACACAATCGAATAAGAAATTTATGTATGTAATATTGCTACTCCCCCGCCCCCACCGTAATCTCACCGAAGAAATTGGAATATTTTCTATTTTTCTTTTACGGAAAAACAGCATCAGTTGCATTATAATTCGAGTGCACGCACAGAGAAAATTGACATTTTTACGTTTCCATTTGGACCCGATACAACAACAACAACAACAAAAGAAAATACACACGCAATGGTAAAATAACAAATAAAATGGAAAATGATTTACTTACCACATCAAAATGCAAATCTCATAATGACAAGTGAAAATGGAGAACGCGCGTACACGCAATGGCAAATTGAAATGTAAATAATAAATGTAAAATGTTAATATTTACCAGTATTTGGAAGAATGACAACAAAAATATTGGCAGCCTTAATTTTTGCAATTTTTTTTTTAATGGATGAAGAGAAAAAAAAAATAATTATGAAAAATTGTTTTTAATTACTCACCCTGTGTCTAAGCACTACTTAACTGCATAAAAATAAATGCAAATATTTAGAACTATGTATTAATCGAATTTCTTCGCTTATATTCGTAGCCAAGTACGTAGTTCAAGAACATGACAATTAAATTAACAAATAATTAATGGCGACCGATATTTAACAATAACTAATGGCATCAACAATATTGCCAACTGTAAAAAAATGTTAATAAATTTATCAATACAATTTTAGTAATGCCATTTTGTTACATTGCAATGCAAATAGAGTGCGCGTACACATTGAAAAAAAAAATGAAATAATTTTGAATGGATTTTAGAAGCAAAACTGCAGCAAATTGAATAAACGAAAAACGTAGAAATGGCACGTTGCCAATGCATGCATGTACAATTTGTACAACAAGCATAAGGACGTCCGGTGCCAAATGTACTTGTACGCATAGATATTCACAATATTAGTTGAACTTTACCTATACACCAAGGTCATGTCGGGTTACAGTTTTCTTAGGTCTTGCTCTCGAATGAGCGAACAAAATCATGATTTTTAAAATGAAAATATTTTTTGGAATAGATTGCCAATAGATCTTTTGAATCACTTTATAAGCAACTGAGAAATGTTAAGGTATGCAGTAAAAGAAGTTATTGAGAGATGTTTTCAAAATTATTATGGGCGTTTGTAAATGTCACCACTCTAAAAGGCACACTAGGCGAATATAAGACCAAGAGCTTTTTTTTCGAGGGAAGACTATTTAGTATAGTTAATTTTTTTTCATTCTAGTGTAAAATTGTGCTTCTTCACACTTCATAGTTCCGGCATTTTTACCTTCTTCTGACAAATCAAAATTCATTATGCAGTTCACAGTGCATTGTGTGTTCATCATAATAATCACACACTTTATGAAACATTTTGCAGACAGCACACCATTGTTTAACCGCATTGTTAAACAATAAATCTTTGCAATTCTTTATTTTATCTTCTCCATGGTATTCTATTTCTTTTCTGTTATAAATTTCCAGAAAAAATATTTCTAAACGAATGGCTCCATTCAAATTGAAATTTCGTATGGGCAGTTCTAGGAGTACGTCACAGGAAACCGAAGCTGAGCCACCCGCTCAACCGTTACTGAATAATGCAACATCAGCCGCTATTGGATCCAGTACCATAACAATTAATTCCGAGTACAGCAGTTTGAGTTCCATCACAAATAACGATCAACGAAATTTGATACCATGCAATTCCAATGAGGAGAGAACAGGTTAGTGAATTATTGTTGACCGTTTACGTTTAAATAAAAGTGAACGATAATGTTAACACTGAAAACTGTTTTTCAATCATTTGACGAAAAGGTGGAAAGAAAATGAACAGGAAATTTGGAATTAAATTATTGGAACAAAAATTCTTTAAAATCAGTTTGAATTCAATCCTGTCAATGGTCTTGGAGGACACCAAAAATAGTTAGTGGTGAAAAGAATTTGAGTAGATTTAGATTATGCACACATAATTAATTCAATATAACATTCAGGTTTGGCACAAAGGAAAAAACATTTTTTAACAGGAACTATTAAATAACGATTATTTTTTTTTTTGCCGTCAATCACGTTATTATTTAATTTTATAGAGCAATATATTCAAAGGCATATTTTAATCCGTGCCAAAACTCATCACCTCATACAGTCTGCTTTCAACAAAATGTTGCTCTCTATAGTTGGAAGTTGAGTTCTATCCAAAAAAAAAAAAAACTTTCCGTACTTAGACAATATTGGCAGCAACCCAAGCAGCAATTTAACACCGAAACTTAAAAGAAAACTTGAATTGGTCTCGCGTTAAATGGAACACGTTTTAAAAACGTCATAATAACAGCTCAATTTCAACAAGAATACTTTAATCTCTATAAATTGGTTTTTTAAAGGTTGTTATCTTAACGTTACAAAACCGTTATATAATCAACCATTATTTTACGTTTACTTTTAACCCAATAAAACTTTGAGTTAATTTTAAGTTAAGAAAGTGTTTACATCATTAACCTTACATATTGCCTGATTCTTTGCAAAGAAAGGTTGTATAAAGTATAAACCGTAGCAGGGCAGTTAAATAACCCGTTTGTAACTCTAAAAATAGTTTTTATAACTTAGCAAGAACAACTTAAGTTTAAAAAAAAACTCTAAATACAGTCGTAGCAACGTTATTAGAATACTTTTTAGTCATTGCTATTTCTAACTAGAGTTGTGCAACGGTTGCATTACCGGCTTTTAACTACAAATATTGCCTTTATAACTTTCTATATAGAGTCCTGGAAAAGATAATTTATCTTGAAACCTTACATATAGCCATTTGATACTTACTTCTCCTTCTTTCCGCAACTATTCGGCCCCAAATGTTCGGTTTAAGAAAAATTTCACTGAAAATTCAGTCGAGACCTGTATTCGAACCTTGGCCACGCCTCGCATAGTACTCAACAGTCATAAACCGCACTGATCCTCCAATGTCTTTACTGAGTCCTGGAAATATAATTTTTCATTAGGCCATTAATAAAGAATGTTCAAAAATGTTTACACAATTTTACTTTTTTATTTCAGTGTGTTAGTTAATATTTTGTAAATGTATTGGAAATTTAAAGACAATTCGAAATGACTAAAGATGTCCTAACTAAAAACGATCTGCAACCAGTCGTTACAAAATATTTACGTATATATTGGAGAACCGCATAATTGTTCAGATTACTCTAAGTCGCTTTTTTCTTAAATTAAGTAAGCATTTAAATTACAAAGTACTTAAACGGTGCACTACTTACAACGAAACCATAGATGACTACGGCGTTGTGTATTACACAATTGATATAGTGGCCAATAATTTTAGATGGGCCTTTTCAAATTATTTGGTTATTTTGAAGAGCTTTTTGCTCTAATCCTTATGTACAACCTTTAAGAATATTATACTACAACGAATAACCTCAAAGCTTAATATTACATTTAGTAATTGGTTTAAAGCTGTCCTGTGTGCACCTTTCCTCTCAAGGAACCATAAAGGATAAATTCTTAATATCCAGTTGGAGTTAACTATTTATGTATGTTGGTATAGGCGTATAGGTATATGATGAGATAAGATAACCCTTAAACTATATATTTAAGAAATATGTATGTATGTTATATGAATGTATATGAAAATTGTATATGATCTATCAATAACATGTTTAATGTGTGATATTTCGATGAGTGGTACATTACCAATATGAACTTAATAGAGCTTTTTTCTATTTGTTATTTCACGAGGCTAAATCAGATATTATATTACATTTTCAATAGAAGTTCATTGATTTCTTCGTTATATATTAACCCATTAACGATTATTGGGTAGAATAATACCCAAAAATCGAGCAATCGTAGAAAAAATCTAGCTAGAGCCAGGTCAGAGGTAACGCGAATTGGTTTTTATAGACAGAATGAAGGATAGCACAACTCGAAAATAATTTGTTGATCATGTAAATGCCATGCCTTGAGGGGTAGTTAGCGGGGCAAAAGTCAGGAAATTTACAAAGTCGGAAAAATTGCACAGAAATGGCTCTGGAAAATCTGAAAACTTTCTTGGTCCCTAATAGCCTTAGGTGTCCTCTATTATAGAAAAATATATTTACCTGGGTTGGAAAAACTCACCTGGGCTACAGGTATGATTTTATGACATGGGTATTTAAATACCCATAAAAAACTATTCTATTCGAAAAACATGGAGGAATACAAGTCATATCAGTAACTGATTATTCAGCTTTAAAAAAAAAAATCTAAAATTGAAAAATACCATGTCAATATAAATATCCTAAATAGTGTCTGTGTGAAGTATCGTCAAAATCGAACGTATAGGAATCGGGGGTCAGTCGTTAATGGGTTAAATGTTGTCATTATAAATTGTGGTTATGGAAGAACGTGCACTCACAGCCTCCTTTCTTAGGGTATTTGTTTTCCTAATATGAATTAAGACATCTATGAAAATAACAAAAAATGTCATTTAATTCTATTATAAAGCAGAACGATCAATTTGTACTCTCTCTCTCTTTGGTTCAATAGTTCTACTTTAAAACAGAACCATATCCATAATACATACGCATATTTAAATTCGTAATATTTTATAACAAAATCTTTACCCAATTGCTAATATTTTTATTTGTAAAATGGTTCTGTCATAAAGGAGAACCATATATAGCAGCAGTGTTGCCAATTTTTAGCAATTAATAGTCTAGATTATTTCTATTTGTTAATAAAAAAAAATACTTCAAAACAATTTTGCTGTTGTCAATAATAAAGATAGAACTATGTGGATAATATTTTTGTACAGTAATATGATTTAGATTACGTAGATTCTAAAAATCACTTTCCGATAAGACTATGATAATTGACCTTATCCATACTCTTACTTGAGTAGGTCCGATATAGCGTAACGTTCAAAATATTTATTAAATTACCAAATTTGTGTTTAGCGTGTTCAACAAAAAAATCAATATTCCTCTTATTATGTTCAATACAGAGCGAAATAATGGTCTTTATAATGATTATGGAAATGATATCGTAATTTTCATTACGCTCTGTCATTAGAGACTCATATGTATATACGTACCGACGTACCTAATACATCGAATACATTCATATCATAAACTAATCTACGTACAATGTTGAATCTCATGGCACGTAAAGTATAAACCCAACCCAAATTTAGAATGTGTTTGGCATAAATGTTGAATAAGAGGAATTATATTGTATTGTACATTATATGTTCAAGCTCGTCCTAATTAATCATTTACATATATGTAATAATAATTCAATCGAAAATTAAACGAAATATCCGGCTATTATCCAATCAATCGTAAACCGTATACGATAAGATTGATACCATTCATACCTACATATATTCTATACCAATAGATATACAGTAGACTCTCGATTATATTTACCTATTAAATGTCAGGGCTTGAAATATAACTGAGAGTAAAAAAAATAACAGGGAGGAATTTGTATATTGAATGACATTTTATCATTTTTCAAACATACATGGAATGTAGTTGTTAAACTATCACCTATCTAGGGTACACAGTCAGTAAAACTCGCCAGACTTCGGTAAGCTAGTCACTGGACATAGACATGTGAATTAAATATGTTGTAGAGTTGTAGAGACAGATTTAGTGTACTATAGGATCTTGGTGTAACTACTATAGCCCTAATTGATGAAAAATCAAGATACCAAACTGGACCATATAGGAATTGCAACACGACTATCATTACTATCGGCAGAAAGCTGATGAAAGAAACCTAAAACTACTTGTCAACTTAATAAGAATTATAGGTACCTACTCACGAAAATAATAGCTGACCGTTCAAAAACTCGACATAAAATGACAAAATGCAATGAAATTTCTTTGCTTTGCGACATAAAAATAGAATTCTTGGAAAAACAAATCTACATAGACACGTATTCATGATGCCGAGCAACCCCAACATGTTTTGGTGATTTTTCTAATATTCAATTAATACACCGAGATGGTTCTGGATTTCCTAATGTATTTTATATTGTCGTGCATAAATGTGTGTGTTGTAAATATAACTGAGAGAAAACTTTTGGCTAGTAAATATAACTGAGAGTAAAGTATCAAAATCGGCTTCGTGTAAAAATGACTGAATGAAAAATTGGTTTGGTGAATATAACTTCATACAAAATTTTTGGTGTAAATATATCCGAGAGTTAATATAACTAAGTATAAATATAACCGAGAGTTTACTGTATAATATTTATTCCTATATAATGTAGGTATGAATAATATGATTTTATCAATTTTTCAGGATACACAAATCCTACGTTGTCACAAAATTTTACTGAAACCAGCAACACCATTCCACATAGTCCACCGCCCTCATATGAACACGTTCTAGAAGAGGTTCGTAAACAATATTATTATTTTGACAAAAAAAAAATCGATTTATATTTTATTATATACAAATATACATACAATATGCAGTACATATATACAATATATATATGTACCTATGACTAATCGATGTTCTCCCTATATTATATAATTTTAGAATCGAATAGCAAGTCTTGACAAAGATAATAATCCAACAATAACGGCTACCATTGGCATGTCCTATTTAAACAATCAAATGACGAATATATCGGAACTTAATCTAAATGAACACCCACAAATTGATGATAGAATGGAATCAGTTGAATCGCCAATGTTTTTGTACTCAACAATGACAACACCATCCCAGGAGGATTTGCTTGGCAATATTGGTTCGTGTGATCCACTGTTCTCGTCACATAGTGAAGAACAAATTGATTTAGGTAATCAAATATTGTTGTATTTGTTTACATGTTTTGTTTTATGTTACATAATAAATAATATCGATCTGCGATATGTAAAAGGAGGGTTAATATATTGGTAGGAAGCCAATTTTACGACAATCGAGAATTATATGTATGTATGTATGTATATGTTCTCCCATGACTCTTCACTATGTCAATGTTGTTTTTGGCAGCAGTAATGTTCGTATATTTTTCCGTGGAAATAAAGAAGAAAATTTAGAAAATCGATTGCAGCGCTATAATGGTTTAATTTGGCACTTTATACTCCCTTAGAGGAATCTCTATTTTCTTACTCAAAAGATAAACTATACAAGATGATAGTTTCTGGTTGTCTACGTGATGTAATTTGGAAGCACAAACATGAACATCGAAAGTAAGACGAAAATCTATAAAACATGTGTAAGACCAATTTTGATTTACGGAATAGAATGCTGAGTAAAAAATCACGGACAACAAAGAAAAGAGCAACCGAGATCCGAAATTTAAGCCAACTTACAGTAAAAACACTTAGGGATAGAATAACTAGAGAAATGTGCAACGTACCAGATATAATTCGGTAAGGTAGAAGCAGCAGGCAGAAGTAGCGTGCAGAGGCCACATTCAGAGAATGGATGACAACAGAATCGTCAAAATAGGACATTGACACAGATCAATGGGCAGACGGGACTACCTGGATCCCCACCAATAAAAAGGAAGCAAAGCTGGCCATCTACATCCCAAGAAAATACTGAAGCATCTACAGTCTACACATATAGTACAGTAACAGAAAGAGGACTCAGTCTTGAAGAAGATTAGAAGAGAATAAGATAAGATCAAGTAGAAGAAGATAAGAATTGAAGAAGTTAAGAATCTAAGAAGATAATATAAGAATCAAAGAAGATAAGAATCGAAAAAGATAAGAATCGAAGAAGTTAAGAATCGAAGAAGATAAAAATCAACGAAGATAAGAATAGAAGAATTAAGAAAAAGAAGATTTAATGTTACTATACCTGCAACTAAACTAGAAAGTTGAAATATGACGGAACATTTAGGATGATTCTGTTCGGCCTGGCCTGGTTTTATTGGAATTATTCACACCTATTTCCAGATTAAGCACACTATTTTAAGATTCGGTTTATGGCATTTCCTGTTTTTCATCTTTTCTATCTCTGTAGAAAAATTCAATTTATAGAAGTTATGGCATAGAGGGTTAAAATGGATGAATGGAATGCGGATGGAGACGAGCAGAATTTGATTTTCAAGTGAAATCCAGAAAACCTTAAAATGGAATACTATGAAACTGGGACACTCTACAAATCTCCAAAAATCTAATAGGAATTATATCGTTTTTTTAAATATTTCTAACTTTTTTTTTCCTTCCATATTAATTCCAACCACACTGACGGTTCATATGTACTATGAATTAAATTCATTTTTTTGTCTAGATGTACCTGATTTTCTGTATTCAATGATGTATTTACTAACAATAAAGAATAAATACCTAATTACGACGTAAAATGGACAAATGTTGGAAGGAGCAAAAAGAGAAATACAAAATTCAAAGTAGATGGATGCTTAGATAATGAGAAGAAAATGGAATTGGATAATAAACTTGGATATAAAATTAGAAAAAATCCATGCACACTTGTACAGGACTGAGGTTTGATTAAAAAGCGTATTTTTTCGCAATACAATCGTTTAAGAAACTTTGTATAACTTCTTTTCATCGTAACCTCTATAAAACTTGTTCAAATATTGTGGTGGCGCTACATTCTACAATACCAATCTTACTCCCGTCTCTTTAGATAGAAGATTTCATATTACACTTTCAATAGATGACATTTTGTTTGTTTCTTTTAACAATTTTATGTAATAACAACGAAAAAAATTAAATTTTTAGATGAACAATCAGAAAATGCAATCAACGAAAATGACCGATGTTCGCTGCAATCAGAAAATGTGGAAAACAATAATTCAGATGAAGATTGGGATTCACATGAACATCAATCACAGGAAATACAACCACCAGACATCGATACATTTATTAATAATAAATCAACAAAGGAAATTTACAAAGCAGTGGCTAAACAATGGGGAATTACGTGTAAAATGTCTGAACAGTGCCGATGTATTGATTGCCAAAGTCATTATTTTGACTGTGAATTTGATGAGGTAAAATTTAATGATGATTAATTTTTAATTTTATTTTTAAACCAATTCCCTAAAAAGGGAATAATTATCTGTTGTATTACTGTGGTAAAGGAAATTAGAAATTTTGTTTTTTCCAAAATTCCATAAATTTGATCATAATAGTTAATAATTATTTTGACGTTCTTATTCGATTTGTGAACATTTGTATAGGTTTTCCCAGAATTTTCTCACATTTACTATATTTATACACCTGAAAAAGGTTTAAATTCCGATTTAAAAATTAAATTTCACTTTAAAACATTTTAAATAAATAGTTTTGTTCCAAAAATTTTGGAGATATGATTTTTACAAGGAACTTTCATCGAAAATCTAAGGGATATGCAAGGGAAAATTGTGAAAATCTAAACAAAAATTTTTTTTTCTCCCGAATTCCATAAAATTGATCTTAAATTTAATAATTTTAACGTTTTTATTTGATTTGTGAACATTTTAAGTGATTTGTAGCTCCACACATTCATACTAAGTTAAAAAGCCTGAGAAAATTGCTTAATTTAAATTTCATTTCTCCGATTTTTAAAAAAATCTTTAACTGATATGATGTTCTTGTTCTCTATAGACATTTGTTATCATATCTGTGGACGCTCATCCATATATATTTTTTCTGATAGATATTCGATGTACCTATCCGGGAGAAATAAGTTTCCCGAACAATAGTTAGTTTACGAGATATACATTTTTCGAAAATCTATAGAAAAAATGAGAAAATCTAAATAAAAATGTTGTATCCCTGAATTTGATTAACTTGAAATTTATTAATTTACATATTTTGGAACAAATCAAAATCAATATGAATTAAAGTAAATTTCTAGCAGCTTATTTTTGTTTAAGTATTGCATAATATAAAATGAGCTATAAACGCAGATGTGATTTAAGAATTATGCTGTCAAAACTTTACTCATATGGACTCTTACCTCTTGAGTGAACAACAAGATATATTATAAATTTAATTATTTTCTATAACGCTTTGTTCAATTATTCTGTACAAAAGCACTCATTTTAGGTTCGGCTCAAGAAATTTCCCTTAATCAAATTGTTATGAAGCGCCTCATTTAAAGAATGTCAACCTTAGACTATATAATATCAACAGGACGTAACAAATGATAGAAAAAGTGTGATTCATTCAAAAAGTGCAAGCTAAAAAATGGCCGCCGTTATTTCTCTTAAGAAAGAAGTGGTGCAGAGACAGCAGAACATTTTTATTGGGAGGGATTATATGCATTATAATCAATCCTTGTTTTATCTAAGATCTCCTTGTCTTGGAAACCTACAAATTGATAAATTATTGGAATAAATAATCAAAAAAGTTCATAATTAGCTAAAATCCAATAACAAAAACGAAGAAAAAAACGAGAGCATGAACACAAAATATTTCATGTGACGTCTTTGTAATATGATTCGATAAAAATAATCTATGTTGACAATTTAAAAGAGTCGGTTTGCCTCGTTAGGCATCGTGTAAAATGGCGAATTTTCATTCCGCCATACTGGTGCACCCGATGTTGTGTGCGTATTTACGTTCATCGTAGATATACGGTATAATCTGTCTTGTTTATATTTTATTGTCTAAGATGTGAACTGACACATTGTGTTTGTTAGCATTTAAATTTTTTAGAATTTGAAAAACTCAGATACTTTAGCTTTACGCATTTTTCTCTCTCAAACTTTTTGAACATATGAAATTACAGATACTAATATCTGCATCCGTATTTGTATCTGTAAAAAGTATTTGGTATAGTATCTGATATGTTTTTCGACGATCAAAACCTAAAAAATAAATCTTTTTGTTTATCGTAAATCATTTTTTTTTCTATATCCGAAGTAGAAATAGAAATACTTTTGTTAGCGCCCTAGGCGGTCGCCTAAGTTGTCTATATGAGAAAGCCGTCCCTGACTCATTTGCATTGTTTAGTAAATGAATTTTGCCTGAAACACTTTTAATCAATTTAATATATTTCAGAATGATCATCAAAAAACTGATGGAGGATTAGGGGCAACGACGCCAATGTTTATCAGTGAGGTAATGCATGGATCGGCGTGCAACATTCTATAAATTGGCATTTTGTCGATATGACAGAGCAAACGCAAAACTGGTACTAATTTAAAAAAAACAAAGAAAACGTCACTATATTAAAAAAAAAAAAAAAAAAATGCTGGTTATAAATGCACAAGTACTTATGTATAAATATTAATGTTTAGCACACACACACACACACATAAAAACACAAATACAAAAATTGTAACCAATTGCATTATTTATATATGTAATTACCAGGGTGTTATTATTGTAATTATGTATTTAGCATATTTATCTATAAGTTAGCCTATTTAAATGTAACAAAACAAAAACAAAAACAAAACAAACAAAAAAAAAAACACTTGGTAAATGAAGATTATATATTTTTATATAATGAGACATGGTGATGAAGAGAATGGAGATTTAAAAGATATTAAATAAAAAAAAAAAATTAAATTGAAATTAAATTATAAACTAACTAATCAACAATTTTATAAACAAAATATACACATTAATTACAAACAATTATTAGACTATTAAAAACATAGTTTATAGATCAAAATAAAATGAAAAACTAAACCTAAAAACATTACCTAAAAGCAGAATTATAAAATTTTTAACGTTAAAAAAAAAAAAGAAAAAAAACAACAAATCTTCTCACATAGAACTGATATTGTTAATATCCTTTATATTATTATTATTATTTTTTTTATTGATTAATATTTTTATTATTATGATTATTATTGTATACATAAATTTCTTATATAAAAACAAAAACTTAGATAATATAGAAATATTTATATTTATTATCTGTTCCAAGAAGCAACTAACTACAAATAAAACATTATTACTAAACAGTAAGATTATTTTTTATCAGTTAGTTTTATATGACTCCCCCTCTTTCCCCAACCCCCCCCCCCCCAAAAATTACAACCCCGTCTCGACATACAAATTTTATCTGTCGATTGTCCACTAGGGTGGATCGATTTTTAAAAACTGAGATTTGCCAAAGCCCTGGTGGCGGAAAACTTGTGTTATAGCCTAAAAATCTTAAGTTTAAAATTTTGTGCAAAAAAAATTATATTTGGTAGTTTTATCAGTTTTTGACCTATAACTCTTCAACGAATCATTTTAGCTGAATTTGATGTATAACAAAGTTATAGGTTATTAAATTACCTTTAAAATGATATATAACATGTCAATGTTTTGTTTATATTACAATTATTTAGATAGACTTAAATATAAAAAGTAATGATTTTCAGATTATAGTTCAACTAACTTTATCAATATATAAAAATTCTTGATTCACAATAAAACATAAAAACAAAATTAACAATAAAAAATAAAAATTCATATCATTTATATCAAAATTATTCGTTGAAGAGTTATAAGTCAAAAACTGAAAAAAGGTCGCGGGACCATCAAATATAATTTTTTTTGCACAAAATTTTAAACTTAAGATTTTTAGGCAATAACACAAGTTTTTCGCCCCCAGGGCTTTGGCAAATCTCAGTTTTTAAAAATCGATCCACCCTAGTGGCAAGGGCTTTGGCAAATCTCAAATCCAAAATTCTCCATACAAAAATAATCCACCCTATTGTCAAACCACTAATTTCTTAAAAGTCCTTATATACTTACTGCCAATTAAATTGAATTCAACCAGTACGGCAAGAGTGTTACTAATGTCGAACATCAATTATGTGCAGTGGTGCCGCGTGAATAATATTACAGAATATTTCCGTAAATTTTCAAAATTTTTAATTTAATTCCTTAAAATTTTTGTAAAAATGTTCTTTACACCGTTTTAATACATGCTTACCATTACCAATCATACACAGGTCGTGCAACAAATAACCATTAACTGTCAATGATTGTCCTTCTTATTAAAGGATATTCAATAATATCTCTATACTCTCTACATTTGAATATTGCCATCGCAAAACGGATGTAACTTTTCGAAAATTGAATATAGAAAAAATTTGATAGCGCCCTTGAAAGTTAATAAGGAAAATCAAAAAATTTAGGGTTTGCACTATTTTTGGAAAAGCTACAGGTGTTCAAAGTGTACCTATTTAGGTATTTCATAAAAAAATGGTAGAGAAAATTTCCAACATTTATTTTCTAAACACGTCTAGTTGTAGAATCGGGTAATTACACTATTTAAAGTACCTATTCTGGAGTTTGGAAAAAAGTCATCATTGTAAAGAAAATTTCTAACCTCATCGCTCTATATATTTATGTACAAACATATAATTTGAAATACACTGAGAGGAGAGATCAACATTTAAATGGTAATATACCAAAGCAAAGTTTGTTAAAGGAAGTCTTATGAGCTTTTAAAACTTAAAATTCATCAAACCATTCAAATGTCGTTTTTTGTGTTTAGAGAGTGCATGCATATTTATTACTTGAGCTTGAGTTTTGTTCAAATATCAAATTAAATATTCACTAACACCCGACGTGAAAGAATCGGTCATTTAATTATTTATTTATTCGTCCTTTATTTGTAAAATGTTTTTACCTTTCATATCCTGCAATTTCCAAAAATATTGTTTTCCTTATTTTCTGTTCCATTTACTTCTTTCCACTAAATGATGAATAGTTTTTTCTCTTTATGTACTTCTTCACAATTTTCTCAGTTCTCTATTCTCTTAATAATTTTTCCTTTTTACACATTCCCTCACAATTTCCTTGGTTCACTGTTTTTTTCGATCATTTTCATTTTCCTTCACCTGAATTTTCACTATCTTATCAATTTTTTCACTTTTTACATAATCCTTTTTTCTTTTTTCCCCTCGCATCCCTTATATATTTCATTGTTGGATTAAAAATAAAAGAGCAAAATCCACCAAATTATTTAATTAATTATTTAAGAATATAATCAGAAAATTCTCAACTCCAAGTAAATGATCCTTCAAAAATCAAGATCCACCAAAATAGTTGCCAGTGTATATGATCAATATTAATATAATACGAATTTCATCGCTGTAATATTAGAATAGATTGATTTGTGGATAATTTGATTCATCATGAAAAATTCCCAAAAGATTTTACCAAAGTGGAAATGATAAGATGAAAAATAGACAGACAATTATGGTTTTTTTTAAATTGGAAACATTTCGTTTTACTTCCAGTCTATAGTTTGAAGATAAATCCAATCGAAAGTACATATTATAAAGAAAAGAAGATTTTCACTATGAAATGCGCAAAAACATTAAAGACAAACTAAACAAAATTTAAGTTTGAAGTTTGATCGTAATCAAGAGTATCCATGTTGAATTATCAACATATTTATTTATCCATTCAAAAATTTGACTTCACTGATCGCTTCTAAATCTATGTAGAAATCCAACCAGTGCTGCCGTTTCAAGTTTTCGAAAGATAAAAATTTCTTGTAACCAAGAGTAATATTTCTATTGGATGGGTAGTATCGTCGTTTTAAAGTTAAAGAGCAAAAAAAAAAAGAAATCAAGTTGTTCTATAGTAACATCTCTATTGTTGACACCTGACAACTGAGAGGGCATTCTGGACATGATCATACTATTTACATTTACCAATTGATACACAAGGCACAAGTCCACTTTTTAGAGTAAAATATAAGTACAAAAAGTTAGTATTCTGCTTTGGAAATTAGTATACGGAAGTGCCGAAGACCAAATATAGTAGTATTTTCCTACTATCGGAATAATTTTATCAGCACTGAATTCAACTATAAACATTCTGACGACTCAAAATCGACTGTCATCTCACATAGTGTTGGTGGTAGAGTAATTAAAAATGGCCAAAATTTTTAGAGACAGTGCTGCCAGAGTCTTGGCATTTGAGTAAATAATTGATAGGATGGTGGCCATTTTGCCAAAAAAAAAAAAAATCTCTCCCACCTGTGAATGACTAAATATTTAAAATTAAATAATGGAAAATAAAAATGGTATTTCAGTCAAAATGTGCTCTATTATTCAATTGTAATTACTGCATTATATGAAGTTTTTGTTTAAATATCAGGGGGACCAGAAAGTAATTAGTTATTTTTAAACTTATACTTTAGTTACAGATATCTCGCAGACGGTCCGTGATAACATATTGCGATTTTTTGTAATCTTTAGAGATTTTTGTATTCTTTAAAGTTCTTTTAAGTTTTTTTTATGTTAAAATAAACTGAATTAAAGTGATGAAACTCATCTAAGACATTGTATGTGTTTTTGTTTTGTTGAGGACTGAACGGAACCGAGGCTACCAAAAATATTTGTGCAACATATGGTGTTATGTTTAAGGTCAACAAATGCCAACGTTGGTTAAGAAATTTTGCATCAGATGATTTTAATCTAACTGACGGTCAACGTCAACGATTTGTTTAACCCATTAATGCCTAAAACCAATTTTCACAGCATGGATGCAAAAGGGCATAAAAAAATACAACATCAAAATTTAATTTAAAATATGTTAAATAAATTAGACTATTTTGCAATGCACTTTAATTGTTTGATAAGTCATTTGAGTGAATATTGTACAAGAATCCAAATTAGCTCGATATTTCAAAATTATAATAATTTAAGTACCCGCCCTCAAACGGGGATAACCGACGTTAATGGGTTAAGGCTAATCCACGTCAAACCATACAGAAATTGTCGAATAAGCTAGACTCATTATGGTCAACCGTTCAAGATTATTAATATAATAAATATTTTTATGATAATTGGAAAAAATAATTTTTATTACTTTCTCCGTCCCCCATACTTAAATATAGATAGGCAAAATAAGAAGAAAACAGTTCTTTATTAAATTTATACATTTTGTTTATTCTCACATTATTAATATATTTTTATAATAGTTTATCGAATTAATATTTTAAGAAATATTTTAATTTCTATCTACATTCACTTTTTTTTAACTTTATAACATTTATTATTATGTCATTGTAAGTGTGTTTATTATTTGTTCGACTATTGCTCTTTTAATGTAAAAATTTGTCTGAAAATATTTATTAAACATAGTGCCAAAAAATTTTTTTGTTTTTTTTTTTTTTTTGGTTTTTTTTTTATGAAATTAGTAAATAATTTTTACATTAATCAAGCACATATATTATGCCCAACATTCTTACAATGTTTTGTTTTTAATGAAAAATCAAAAATCAAAAATCAAAAATCAAAAAAAATAGCTATTATTGTACAAAAAACATTAACAAAAACATTATTATTATTTATAGTTTATGTATATTTACTGGCTATTTACAAAATAATTTAATTACATGACGAATTAACGGATTATTAAATTGGATATTTCTTAAAACAACAAGTTTGTATTGAGGTAAAAAGTATTATTTTGCTTGCTGGTAATCTTTATGGAATTATCAAGACTATCAGGGTCGACAAAAAAAGAAAAAAACGAAAAAAACGAAAAAACCAAAAAAAAAATATTTATAAAAAATATTAATGCCATTTAAGCATATTATTTATTTAAATGTATATACCTACCATTAGTAAATATTTATTTATTTTTTTTTTTGTTCTATTTTCTGTTCTGCTAAAGTTCTAGTGTTTTATTCGTATACTCCAGGATATAATCTGTACACAGTAATTTTAAATGCCTAATCAAAGTAAGTACATTTTTTTTTCTTCTTCTTCTTATAATTAGTTTTATATTAATTTTAATCGTATTTTATAGTTTTTTCTCTTGTTTTAATTAAAAAAATTCGTATACACAATTAAGTCTGTTTTACACTACTGTCATTTCATTTCATTTTTTTTTTTTTTATATTTATGGGAATCGTAAAACCGTGCGTATTTATACTCTTGTTTATCTTTTCAATAGATAGTTGGTTGGTTTTTTTTTTTTTTTAAGCAATGTAAAAATTTTTCACATTTATTTTTGAACATTTAAAATCAAGAAAAAAATATTTCTAAATAAAAATCTATCTAGGTCTATACAGTGGCGGAAAAAAGTATGAGGAAAAGACTTTTTTTAATATATAAAACGTTATTATATTCGTAAATCATCAATTTCTTTTTTTTATTATTGAAATATGAATAATTTTGAAAATTTTATTTGATTATTTACGAATATAATTAGTTTTTATATTTAAAAAATTTCTTTTCCGAATACTTTTTTCCCCCACTGTATGTATAATGTGGATTATTCTAGTTAATTTTGTGTACCACTGTAACTGTGAACAATTTTCAGTTTTTTTTTTGAACATTTTCACCGCATAATTTCCTCCGAATACAAAATTTATGTAAATTTACCAGAATAATACCCATTATGAGCACCTATATTACAATAAGTATGTAGCTTTGATATTTTATTTTTTTTAGTGGGATAATGATGAATTTTCAACAATAATTTTAATGATCTGTAAGAGCTGAAAAGGGTTTTATGCCCCTCATATATATTATTTTAAGGGGAAATCTTCAACAACAAAAAGTTAATTTGTCACCATTGGAAATTTTTGTTTTATGGACGGTGAACTTCACTTGGTGAATTCTATCCTCGTCTTAAAATTTGTTAAGTATAGTAATTTGGACCTTTAGAGAGATTCTATTTTGGGATTGTCCAGATATTCAAGTGCTGATCAAAAAAAAAATAAATAAATTCCCCATTTGAGTCATCATTTACATTTAGATACTTTATAAAAAGTACTTAACTAGATTTTGAGTCTCCGATATTCATATTTCCATTGTTTGAACAAAACGTTTTCAATTTGACCATAAAAATGGGATTTAAAATAACAATTTGGCAACAAGGCTATAAAGTTTATGGATTTTCGATAAAGAACTGATCCCTAAAATTTGGTTTCTATACAATTACAGTTATCTGCTCCTTCTTTAGGAGAAAAATAGATTTAATTTCGGTAGAAAAAAGTTCTGTTGCTTTAAAGGATGTCAAAAATCAGTGTCGGCTTTAAATACATAGGCAAATTTTATGCTTGGTACTGGGTCGGCTCTCTGTACATGGCCTAGAAGACATCAAAATAGTTAATCAATTGGGACCATTTTATCCTACTCAATACAGATCTATATGAAGAAAAAAAATTGTTTCTACTGTTGTTCGAAAATAATTAAATTCGTCTGAGATCGAAAAAATCCTGGCAAAAAAAATTGTTTTTCTTGATTTTTCCTTGGAATTGTTTTGGAACGTTGACCAAAAGATAGGAGAAGATTTTAGAAATATATTCTGAAAAATTTATCTTTTTAGGAATCTAAAAAAAAAAAAATGCTAAGTACCGAACACGTATTATATACGCCACTGATAAAACAAAAATATAGTAAGACGTTTATTAAGATTTGCGAGCAAAAGAGCAAAATGCACTCGGTGTAAAATTCCCTAGAATCGGTCCTAGTTTGGTCCACTTCCTTTAGAAGGATTTTTGGCCTATTATCTCGAACAATCAATCACAAAACAATATAAAAATTTGAATTTGGATGTAACCTACTAACCCACTCAAAAAAAAAACAATTTGGAAGAATAAGTATGGCATTACCTTTCTATAAGGTGAGATTTGTTTTTAAAATTATTTTACTTTTATCACTTGTTAAGATTTCTAATGTGCGATTCACACACAAGATACAAACATTAATAATAATTCAGAAAATTGGTCATTAATTTTATATTATGGAAATTTAATTTACGAAAAAAGAAAACCAATAAGAAGGATATTTTTAGGCAAAATCACTTAAAAAAGGGTTTTTTTATTTATACTGTTTGAAAATTTTTCATTCTATTTTGTATTTATTTATGCTGGCATTAATTATTCCGTTTAACATTAATGTTTCTACTCATGTCTGGACGCACCATTATGTGGCGTTTTATCTACTAAATTATGTATTTTCTGTTCAAACGATAATTTTTCTGTTCAATTTCCCTTTTTTTTTTTTTAATTTATGCATACCTAATATACAGAACTATGATGCTCATAGTTGTGCCCATGCAAATATGATGGTATTGAACTATTAAGCTCGGACGCTCGACGCCTTAATGCTGCTATACTGTGTCCCCGCCAAACGTCCTCATCGCCATCTGCATTTGATGATAATGATTGACAATTGGGTACATGATGGTTTGAACCTTGGCTTGTCTAAAAATTAAGGATAATAAAGCTTTTTTGTATGTTTTTTTTTTTTTTTTTGTGCCCAAAGGACAACATCATTTTATACCATTTGCTGTTCATTGTTGCCATTATTTCCTTCATTTTGACTAGGATTTTGTTGGTTACTGGACAGAGGCGGTGTTGTTGATGAACATGCGTTTATGTTTGGGGGTGTTGATGTTGTGGGTGAACTCCCTGAACAACCAACACCACTAACGGAATGTTGATACATCATGGAATCGCCTAAAATCATATTTTGTACGGTTAGTGGAAATAGTAAATTTTCATATAATTAGAAAAGGGAATTATTTTTGAAGGGATATTTTTTTGGAAAGTAATTTGTAATTAATTACAAAGCATAAAACTTAATGAAGTGTCATTGTTAATATTATAAAAAAAAAAAAAAAAAACTTTTTTTTCTCGGTAGGTTATGATTCCGACATATTCGTTTTTAATAGTAATTAGCACATTTTCTCTTTATTATTAACTTAATGGTAGCGGTAGGCTTCTTTATTATTATATTTTGATACCGAAGAGTATATACATATATAGCAAATTTTGGGATTTAATCATTAAAAAAAATAGTTGTGAGTAAACAAATTTCAGAGAAAAAATGATTGTTGTCTTCGAACGCATTTACAATGCAAATACAACAAAGTGTTGTTAATGAATATTTTAAATAAATATAATGTACTCTAATCGTGATTAATAAATTAATACATAAAAAAAAAATGTTTTTTTTTCGTCCAAGTAACAATATTTTTGTTAGGAAAACCAAATTTTAAGCAAATATTATTTAGGTATATTTTGTATTATGAACCCATTGATACGCGATTGAAGAATACGTTGTAGAGTCACGACTTTTTACTTAAAAAGTTTTTTTTTTTTAAATCATTAAGTCACCAGTCAGATTACCATTGAGACTACTTTTTTTTATTAAAATCTTTTTTTACAGATTAAATGCCATGGCTTCGAAATCGATGTCTATCTTGGGAATGGCATCATATTCTATTACGGTCATAAATAATTTTCGCCATTTTTTCGAGGTTATGTAGGAGTTTTTAAGCAAATTAGCTTGCAACCGCTAATTGAATATTACAATGACAAAGCCTTACAGTGTACAGAGCTTTACATACTAAATAGTCTTACGGAGTATAGAGCCATACAGACCGCAGAGCCTTACAGACTGTAGAGCCTTACAGACCGTAGAACCTTACAGGTCGTAGAACCTTACAGGCCGTAGAACCTTACAAACCGTAGAGCCCTACAGACCGCAGAGCCTTACAGGACGCAGAGCCTTTAAAACTACAAACCCATACAGCTTACAAACCCATATAACTACAAACTCACAGAGCCTACAAACCCATACAGCAAATCTATACAAATCCATACAAACCCTTTAAACCCACACAGCCGCTGGAGCCTTGGAGTCTTACTTAATCCAGAGAATTACAGACTATAGAACCTATCTATTATCAAGTCTAATACCAAACTCTATATGCAGATTTGAGCATAACGAGCCTTATTTGGATTTATGCACCAAATATGTGGAATATAAGGAAAAAGTCATCAGGAGTTAGGAGTTATTGTTTATTCTTATAGTGGATGGTCGTAAGTGCCAACTGATTGATTGTGAACAGTCATGCCATCAGTATGAGGGTCACTATCCACTCAAAGGAATGAACCTGAAGATTAATTATTTAATTAATTAATCGTAGAACAGAGGTGTCCTTTATCACCGCTCTTCCTTCACAAATTGAATGAGAGTTAATATATCGGAGTCGCCATGACTCTTTCGGAAGAAATGCTGGCAAAGGAGGCTCGTGTTCATGTTCAATATTGGTGTGTAGATATTTAGGCCAATTATATTTAAGAAATAGTCGAATTTAATATGTTCAGTGTTGCCAATGTTAATAAATAACTATTATTTCTTGTTTCAAGCGGTAAATTGGAGTAAAGGCAGCGAATCAAAAAGAAAAGTTTTGATTTTGGATTGGCAAAAAAGTAATGTTATTCTCAATACAATTAAGAACAATTTATTAATTGGGCTTTCATATTTGGAAAAAAAAAATGAAATTAAAATAGGATCGAAAGCACAAATATAAAAATATAGAAATAAACTTGACATAAGCAAAATACCAATAATCACGTTTTTTTTTTTTGTTGATAGGAGTGTGATTTTTTATGAATCACTTACACTGAGGCCTTTACTTAGACCCATTG
>JANSTT010010578.1:0-24581 GCA_026745375.1 Platyura marginata | reverse complement strand
ATCTTAGTAATATACACACTTAGCTTATAAGACTAGCCGTCTTTGTGTATATGCATTGATATAAATAAATAAATAAAATAAATAAATAAATAAAAAATGCCCACTATAGGTTATAAGTTTACATACATTTTAGTGATTATGACAAATGTTTAATTAATGAAATAAAATAATTAAGTTACTTGTTTTACTAAAAACAGCTAATTAAATATATTTTAAATTTATATCGCTATAACTTGGCAATCCGGAAGAAATTAGTTGACTAATGATCAAATCAAAATATTGTCTGCACAAATAAATAACTGCGTAAAACATTTGTAGAATTTATGGTTTTTTCCGCATAGATATAAAAAAACTAAATTAATTTAAATATCAAATTAATCTTGTTCTAAAATAACATTTTATTATGCATTTTAAATCGCTTCGTTTGGCGCCATTTCATAAATTATGGTTTTTGTAATTAAAGATTTAATCGTACCAAAAAATAGTATAGAGAAGAGTTATAGAACCTAATGCTTCTTCTCTCTCTCTCTCTCTCTCTCTCTGTCTCTTTCCTTCCACCCTTGACTATGCTTTGTACCACTTTATTGTATTTTTTTATTTTGTAAAACTGCAATATCGACTACATGTTAATTATGTTGTATGTTTTTCTGGACAACGGCAACCTGACAAGAAGGCTAAAAAGAATAAAACCCTTCGACCTAGTGAGACATCAATAACGCAAAAATTTGTGTAGTATTTATAGTATTTAAAGTTATCAAAATAACGACTAAAATTAAAACTGACTAGCATCACTTGATGCAGTGATTAAACTCTAGGTTAAGGAAAAGTTTGGTTGGTCTTAGACCAGTTTTAATAATAAAAAAAAATTAAAAAACTTACCGAAAACTGTACAAATTGATGCCAGTCTCATAAGCTCGAGCACATACTCCGTACACTAAACATGTACTGACAACTGCCCACATTAGGTGCATATTAATTGTTTTCGTTTATTTTAACACCTTTTAGCAAAAACAACTCTCATTAATATTTTGTACGTCACTACAGTGTGTTTGTCAATATTTTTATTTTTCCACTTTTCGCTCAAAATATGGAAACGTTTTTTTTTTTCTTCTTCTTCTCTTGTTCGATTTCACTGAAACCAAAAGTATTTTATTATTGTTATTATAAAATTCGTTTAACGGCCTTTGAATGTCGAGACGTATGTATTTCGTGAATAAATTAAACTACAAACTAAATTCGAAGAATGTCCACAGAAACTATGGGATAAGAAATATTTCGAAGACGCCAAAAAAAAAATGTTTTTGTAATCAATTTTTTTTTTTTTTTGGCCAAACAAATAACCGTTTTAATCTGCACAAGAAGACGTCATAATAATAAATATTTAAATTTCGATAAAATCAAAACAAATTTTTCTATATAATATTAAATTATACGATTTACGTTAACATCGCAAATTGAGGTAGGTTTTTAATAAAAAGAGAAAAAAAAAATTATGAAAAATTTTGTAAATACACATATGTAAGTATGCAAAATATCAAACAAAATTAATGTCGAGAGAAAGGTAAATTGGGATTATGCCAATGATACACCTATGTGTGAAAATTATCATTAATTCCAACCAGATAGCCGCATTAGTAATGGCTAAACAAAATAAACAAATTTCTTTGAGGTCATTGTGTTTGTTTATTTTTGGCATATTTTGGCGTCTTTGTTTAGTAAAAGATTGGCTAAAGTGAAATTGAATTGTATTGTAGGTACTTTATGGTCTGATTTAGAAAAGAAATATTTTTCATCTGACAACTATAATGGCTTAGTCCGGCTTATCGACCAATATCAATGAGAAATAAGATAAATAACGGTCAACTAATTACAACAATTATGAAAGATATTTAAAAAAATTAGGATGAATGACTTGGGTCATTTTTTCAAGAAAAAAAACTCAAAATGATTTGAAGACTGCATTTTTATATTATTAAATCAAGTAGATAGTCTATGACAGTTCTAGGCCCAATATAGGAAAATGGCCAACTCAATCGATGGGTTAACTAACTACTCAAAATTTAACTAAGAAATGCAAAAAAGAAAAAGTTTATTTTGCAAACAATTCTTAGTATTCTACAAAAATGTAAAATTTCCCTATCTTTGTGTCACTTTTATCTCATGAACCACCATATTGTTTTCATGTATGTATGTAGCGACTAGGTCAATTAAAAAAATGTATGTAGGGAAATTTCGAAAATTGTTGCAAAAATGTTGTGTAATTTGACAAATGAAGAACAGGGTAAAATTTCAAGTTATTATAAAATGGTTTGAGACTTTCGCAAATGGTTTCAAAGATAAAGTTTGTATGATATTTTTTGAAAAAAATGATGTTCTACAATGTTATAGAGAATAAAAAAAGCCTTTAAAAATTATATAATATATAATGTCTTTACCGTTAATTACAATTAAAAGCACAATAAAAGGTTATAAATTGAGAATATTTCTATTTTCCCTGTTAAATTTACTTCTTTTTTATGAAAATCATAAAATTTTCTTTTTTTTTGAGGCCCTGATTTTGACTCAATGATATAAACATTATTTTAAAGGATTATTTTATGCTTTACAACTTTGTAAAACATAAATTAACTATAAAACATGTCATAAACAAGCTATTAAGAGAAAACTGTAAAATTGTATCCTTTTTAATCCATTTAGCGGTTGAAGCTAGACTCAAACTATTTTATAAAATATTTAAATATTACTATTTTCTTATTTTTACTACTACACAACTTTTAGGCACTCAGGAGTTTTCGAATACGACATCTTTTAATCAGCCCATCCCAGAGTAGTAATATCATATCATCAGCAGGGTTGTTAACGTAACACTTTTTTTCGAATTTGTTATAAAATTTTTGCAACAAACTGGAAATAAATGAAACAAATGTAACAAATGTAGCAAACGATTCCGTCCAATTCAGTTTGACATATTCAGAATTGTTACGAAATATTTGAGAATGGCGAATTTGCGGCAACCATTGGGTTGAAAAATAGGTATCATTTTTGGTAACAAACACATGTAACTTGATTTTTGTCATGTAACATTTACATTTGTTACCAATAACAAATTAGGTATTTTATCGGTCATTTGTTATAGTTTAACAACCCTGATCATCAGTAATATTCTCCTTTATGAGTGTAAATATAAAAAATTTAATGTTACGAAAATTGGAAGCATTCTTAATGGAAATGAGTGAGGACTTTATAATTTTTTTCGTTTCCTTCATAATTGTTTTTATTTTATTTATAATAAATGCAATATCATCAATCACAAATAATTAGCCACATTACAATTACCGCACCATTTAAGCAATTGAGTTTCAATAATGTTTAGTGTTCAATTAAAATTTTTTGTTTTTAAAATCTCATGAATCCCATATGATTGACAGGCAATAATCTATAAATCCTTTTATAAAATATTAAATATGGTATAGGAAATAAATCCATTAAAACAATAATTATCAAACAGACGGAAATTCATATACATCCCAATACAATTTGCATTTGTTGTTTACCTCGAAAAATAAAAAAACTGATAGTAGTGAACAACTTGCAAAATTATTCAATTGTATCAGAGAGAGAAGTTAGAAACGTGTTTTTTTTTATCTAACTTGACCGTTTTGTTGCTAATATTTTGATGACGCACACTATTATTATTGAATGGCCAATAAACTTTAGTGTTTGCTAACCATTAAAAATATAATGAATCGTTATTCATTTTTATCTTTACGCTTACCAATAAAAAAAAAAAAAATTTGGAAAAAAGTTTTTTATTGGTACTAAAAAAAAATATTTTTTTTAAAATGTCAAAGAAAAATTTAGCTTTCATAAATATTTATATATTGCAATTAAGTGATTTATTTTATGCATTTTTGGGCTGATCCTTAAAAACAAAATTTATGCCTACTGCTCATTATATAAAAATTAAGATATAAATTTATTTTAAATTTCATAATTTCGGCTAAAAAAAAAAACACTAAAAAAAACTATAAATCAAGATTATCATTACAAATCATTTTTTTTTTAATAAACCACATAAATTTTTAAAAAACCCTTTTTAATTTAACTTTAGTTGTCTAAAAATCACAGCCCTATAGTTATGAGGCATTTATTTGAATTTAGATAATTTTATGTAGACATATTACATCTTAAATTACATATTACAACTCATAAAACAATTGACCGGAATTGCAATTTCGAAATTTCTCAAGAACTTCAATAAAATGTTGTTCTGTGTCGTAATTATGTACCTACTTGCATACATAAATAGAAATGAATTAAGAATCTTAAACCATTTTGTTGGTATTAATTTGTAATACTTCTTAATATCCATAATAGAAAAAAAACATTCTCCTCTATCATATTCCTCGTAAAATTTAACGTCAAAATACGCCTGTTCGTTTGTGCGCGAAAATTACGAACATTTATGTACTTGCTCTTAGTCTCCTACAACATGGTTTCATACAACACGTTGGAACCTTGAACAAAACGATTAATAATATCGTCAGCCTAGAAAGCAGTACTTTTGAATTGATATCGATGTATTCAATATCGATTAAATAGGAGATTTTTGAAAAATTGGTTGATACGTGGTGATTTGCTTTCTAGGCCGACGATATGCATTATGCTACATAAATTATGAAATTGAAATAGAATGAAATTAAAATTAATTCAGTCCCAAAAAACATAACGATTAGTTGTACAGAATTAATGTAAATTTAATAACTTGTAGATGTAGCAGTGGCGGCTTGTTTAATGGTTCACGTCGTTCAGTAAACCCAATTTAAATAAATATGTATGTACTTAAGTTCAAAAAAAATTTCTCCCAAAAAAGATTCAATTATTATAATTTACTAAACACATCTTCTAAAAAATAAATTTCAAAGTATGTTGATATCTAATCTAAATTAAGTTTATTTCTGTTGAGTTCATTGAAACATTATTCAAGACGCCTTTTTTAAAACGATCCATTGAAGAAAAAAATGTAATTGTAAAAGTGCCGCGTCCTACATCTGACCTACTATTGAAATTTTGAAATTTAACCTAAAAACCCAAGGAAGGGAGGTCACACGCCATTTTAATGCATCCATTTAGATAGATTTAGGGTAAATGTGAACACCTTAGGTGTAAACTTACGCTGCGCCACTGACATGTAGATATTATTAAAAAAAGCATCTCTAATATGGCAACAAAAAGAAAAAAATGCTGCCTATTGATGCACATTTCAATGAATTAAAACCGATCTTAGGAGATGTTGGTCATTGAGAATAAGAGATTAACATAGAATCATCAAAATGTGGTTCATTAACAAACTTACGATAAAATAAAGGTTCTCGAAACGCCAACACACATGGACCACCGAAAAAATGTAAAAAAAAAAGATAATTTTTTTTTTTCGTTTAAAGATGCGCGCAAAACTATTTCGCCATAACTTTTTAGATCATTGAAACTTTTAAATATGTATTTATTTTGTAGGTACCTATACTTATATAGAGAAATGTTTTTAGTCACAAAAAATGTTAATACTTATTAATTTAAACGAAAATGTAAAATTTACATATTTCTTAATATTTTGTACAGATATTAATCCATTTAAATTGCAAAAATCAACAAATTTCAAGCACAACTGACCATTAATATCACTTTGTAAGAATTTATTGCAAACTGTGGGTCTATTAAATTGAAATTAATTCAAATATTTCGCTAATAGTTTACACTACAATATAGGCTAAATAAAATACGAGAAAATATTGGTCAAGTAGTTGTAATTGTGTACCCATAAAGTAATTAGAGTGTTAATAAAAACCAACAACAAAAACTATGACAATATACAAATACTTATAATTTTATACGTTTCACTATACTTTGTCGTTTTATTTATATATTTTAAGATCGCTGAAACGAATTTAACGATCGGGTAATCGTTATTGTACAAGTAAGCGTGCCATAAATATTTAAAATATTTCTTTGTGACCATTAAATATTGTTTAAGTCAAGTTATTCACTTTCCCATTCAATTAACTAAATAATTTATTATTTGATCTTGAAGAAGTCGAATTAAATTTAAAATAAATCGGTTTTTGTTTTTTTTTCGTTTTTGGTTTTGGAGAAAAAAGTCATCTCTCAAATGTAGGCATTATGACCGTCAAACAAAATAGAAAAAGTAATTTTTCAAGTTATTTGCCGGTTCTTTGGTACGCGCGCACTATGTAAAACACCACCCGCGTTTCCCTCTCTTACCAAGTAAATGTATGAAACTAATTTTTTTTTTCTTCACCTTTATTGTTTATTTATTTTTTTTTTATTGTTTATATAGATTTAAACTTGAAAAACTGTACACAGCAAAATTTTATGTATGTCAATCTAAACGACCTTCTCTCTGCGGTACACACATGATAACTGAGTGTTTATGTCTTGTATCGCAACTCTTTATTTCACTTTTGGATAGAAATTAATTCACAAGCATCTGAAGACTATACTATGTGGTGTCGTTGGCTTAGTTGAGAGACAATAATTTTTGTTATGCTGTGTAGAAGAGCTCTGAAGCCACAATGTATATTATAGTTTAACATTAAATTGTAAGCCGGCCTATAGCTTTTAAGCGTGAACAACACTTATTAACTTTTGAGAACACAACGCAACGGCGACGATGACGTTCGATATTCAACCACACAAATAAACAAATAAATAAAAATGAATTTTATAAACATAAATTATCATATTTTTTCGATTTTTTGATTAATAATATTTGCATAAAAATGGTTAATGTTCTGATTCTACATTTCGTTGAATAGATATTCAATAATGATTGGCATCTTTGTATACAAATTTGGTCATTTAAATTACAATTTTGAAGTGACTTTCGTATTTTACTAAACCGTAAAGTTGAGCATAATTGTGTAATACTTAGTAGATGAGTTAAACGTATGCAAATTAGAAATGTAGATAATCCGCAAAATTACGAAACAACTTGATGAATAAATTCAAAATAACAGACTAAATAGTCGTTATTCTAAAGGAATCATCTAGGGAAGAAGAAATGATGCTCATTAGTAAAAGACGCAAGTTTATGATGGTTTTAATTACATTAATATATTAAATTTTTTTTTGCACAGTTAGCCCTAATACAACATGGTTTCAATCTAACACGATAAGAAAATTACGGAAATTCTCATGTAACACGGTATACTATAGCACGGTTTCACTATTACATGAAAAGAAAATTGCGAAAACTCTCGTATAACACGGTAGTTCCACAATAGTCTCATATAACATGGAATTATGTTCGAATCTATCTGCCACGTTATAGGAGGGATAACTGTATTTCAATGATCTTTCGAGTTCATAGGAAAATTACGGAAATTCTCGTATAGCACGGTTTCACTATAATATGATAAAAACATTGCGAAAATTCTTGCCAAACACGGTAGTTCTACAATATTCTCATATAACACGGAATTATGTTAGAATATATCTGCCACGTTATAGGAGGGATACATGTATTTCAATAATCTTTCGAGTTCATAAGAAAATTACAGAAATTCTCGTATAGCACGGTTTCACTATAATATGATAAGAACATTGGGAAAATTCTTGCCAATGTTGCTAGTCTCATACAACACGGAATTATGTTGGGGCCTATCTACCGTGTTATAGAAAGGTTTTCAATGATCGTTCGTGTCCAATCTCTAACAATGGTTCATCGAGAAGATTATAAAGAATCTATCTAATTTAGAATTACAAAAACCAACAAGTGCTCCTCTTAAGGAATTGCCCTGTCCTATTAAAAGCTGAAGTAATGACAAAATTTAGCAAATCCGGTGAAAAACTGAAAAAAAAACCAAAAGGCAAGTCGATTAGATGTATAGATCCAGAGAGAGAGAGAGAATATTGTAACTTTATTGATAAGAGTTCAACCTCCTAAATACACCTCTATCTATCTACATATTTACTATCTCTCTAATAATAATACACCTAACTTACACATACATATACAATTTATAGGAATTTCTATTGACCTTAAAAGTGCAATATGATGCTGTGTATAAATGTACAATAATTGCAATAACAATAGAGACAATAGAAACAATTGATTAAATTCTCACACAAACACGGACAAAAGTGTTACAAACGGTTAAAATACTTAAAAGCAATTGATTTCAAATTATAATCTTTGTTATATGTATTCGTTCAGAGAGCATTATTCCGTTAATTAAAATCTATCATTTACCATTCGTATATGATTTAATTATGATAATAAAAAGAAGAAAAAAATCTTTCAAAATTACAATTATTTATTGTAAGGTGTTTTAATTGAAGATTTTTTTATATAGATAATTGTGCTAGAACCAGAATTTTTTTTTCAAATTTTGTAATGAGGGCCATAACAGTACCTATAAGACCTAAGAAGACGTATGTATGTATGTGTATAGGAAAATAAATGATCATAAATTCCTCTTACTAAATAATTCATTTATGCGCAGAAGAATGCCTTGAGTCATTTCATTATAATTGATAACTTAACAATAATATATTAATGGTTATTGATGCGCTAACTGACAATATTCAAGTTGACAATAACAACACAACCGCGTATAGAATATTAATAAATATTCTTTAATGTTTATATAGCTAAGCTTTTATAAAGCTTTTTTGTACATATTCGCAATCAATATCGATTGAAATAGTATAATAACAGGCGAAATTTGATTAAAAATCTTTAAATTTAATTTATTTATAATAAAATATAGACATTTGTAAGGTATTAATTTCAGTAAATTGAATGTATTTATAAGGATTTATTTAACATATCGTCGATGACAATGCATTAGTACGTAACTACACTTTTGCTAATTTTATAGGAAACACGAAAACATTCTGACATTCAGTAAAAATCTTTGAATTTCTTCGATAGCCAAATTGTAGAAAACAAAAATACCTACCCAAATAATAAAAAAAACACATATTTTGATTTATTATAGTTACGTAATAATGCATTGACACCGACAATATGTGACTGAATTCTCTATAATTATGTGTATTGACATAGCCTACTATATAACAGCCTGAGCGATGCCCGCCCCTTTCGTTTGCTTTAGTGTGCGTATATTAAAAAAATTAAAACACATAATAGAAGCATGGCCAATTATGAAAAATAATTTTCCCGCATGTTTTCAATATGAATTTTTAAATTTACTTGACAAAATATTGGGAAATTCAAATATTTAACCAAAGCATTCGTTGAAAAAAAAAATTTAAGGTCACTTATACATTGATAACCAAATTCAAATTTGAATTTTAACTACTATTAGTAGGTTGTGGAGTAACCGATATTGGATCGTAGTATTCCGTTACACTTCGCACAAATACTAATAAATCTACACACACAATTGTGTTAACATCGCTCAGGCTGTTATATAGTAGGCTATGGTATTGATGATCTCAAGCTGTTTTTAGGTCATGTTACGTAACAACACAAACCAGATTCTAGAATAGAGCACACATAGTAGCCTTAGACTTCAACTGGATGCAAACAATAAGTAAAAACATAAATTAAATTACTTCTACCATCTGCATCTAATTACAAACCTACTCTTCTTACCCAGAAAAGCAAACACAAGAAAGTGTACAGAGTTTCTTACAGTTCACCGACCATTATAGGATGTTAATTGAAGATAGACACCAAACATGCAAATTGAATATGAAGGAATGCTTGAGATGGCTAAACATTTAATATATCGAATTGAAAATTTGTTTGAATGTATCACTTAATCTTCTACTACACTCAAAAAAAAATTATGAGTAAAATCAATGAATTATTTTATAAATTTAATAAAGATTTTGTGTATATTCGTCCAAAGAAATTTTTTATTAACACTATAAATAGCATTTCTTAAAATATTGAGATTTTGTTTGAGTTAAAATATATAAAATATTTTATTAAATTAATGAAGATTTTGTTTATTTCGGCAAATAGAATATTTAAATTGTAAATTTTATAAAGTAGTTTGTTAATTTCTAATAAATCAACTGAATATAATGAAATAATGACATATTTTCAAAAAAACATTTTATTATACATTTCATTAAAAAAATAAAAATACCTAAGTATCAAATCAAAGAAGCCGATTTCCTAAATTTTACAAAATCATAATCTTAAAAAAAAAACATTAAAATAATAAAAATTTCTTAGATTCAATAAATTTATTTTAATAAAATCCACTTTGTAGAATTTACCCATATTTATTTTATTTGTACTATGGCACATATGGGGCATTTTTACCGAGTGTCAAAGTATAAATTTTGAAGTTGAAGTCCTATATTGTACAGATGATCTCTATTGACTGAATATATATTTGTATGACCAGATGTAATAACTGAACTGCAATCAAATTTCATATTAAAAACGATTTTTTTTTAAATAAAAGAAACGCGTAAGTCTGTATTTTGTGTCTCTTATCAGACATGCGACAAATATACATAATATAGCAGCAATTCCCTTTCTGTATAATATAAATAGTAACGAAGGAAAAATTGGCTACGCCGATTATAATATACCCGTATGAGTACTTGTTTATTATTTACAACTTTGTATTTGTCTATTTTGTCTCTAAAATAAATATAATTGGGTAAATTGAATACAAATGATTAAAAAACCTAGAAATGACATAAAATTAATTCCAGCGCCATAACGGTATCTCGTGGAACTTTTTAGTCTATGAATGAAATCTTCATTTTTTTATTCTCTATTATTTTCATCATATTAATTTTTTCCGAAATCTAAATACTTTTCGAGTAAATGATTAAAAACCATGGAAATTCAATAAAATTGATTACAGCGCCTTATCGCTAGGTCGTACAACTTTTTGGCCTACTTATGAAAGAAATCTTCATTTTTGCATTCTCTATAATTATTGCCATATTCATTTTTTCTACATTTTGACTACCTTTCGAATAAATAAATGGTTTATATCAAAATTAGGTGAACTCTGTATCACAGCCTCCTCTATTTTTTGTCCGATTTGCTCCAATCACTTTTTTACCTCCCAACGGTTCCCGAAGAACGAAAAGTCTAATTTTAATATGTTCAATAAGTTTATAATGAAAAATAAGGCATGAAATTATACCAGAAATAATATAGAGAAATAATGCTACCTACAGCGAAATAATCGCGATATAATCAAAACTACATAAAGAATAGGTACTATGTCAACAATAGGTACTACGTCAACAATAGAGCATCTCACCGGTCACCGTTATATCAGAAATATATGTTTTCTTTCAAAAATACATTCAAATGCAATTCAATTTATACAATGTTTGTCCATTTTGCCCATGTATCACCTATTTTTTTTGCAATTTATAATTTATGTAAATTATTTTAAAAAAACACACTTCTCTAACCTTAGCGTCATGCGTACTGTGTGAGTTCTTCTTGGTTTTGTAGCTGTTTTAAACCAATATAATCACTACGAAAATTTAAGTCTATTTTTGTGCTATAACTAACAATAAACATTAAAGATTAAAGATTACCAAAACATACATAATTTGAGATTGAATTGATGATGAAATTCGTTTTTTTGCTATTATGCATTATCGCTCATTTTGTGATCATGGTGGACAAAGAACGAATTGTTGCGGCTGTTAAAATGTCACCTCACCACACTGACTTTAATATTGGCATTGTGCACAACAATCGAAATTTACTTCTTGAATCAGGTAGCTATATTAAAATATTAATTCAAATTGTTTGATCAAAGGTTAATTTATTCTTTTCATCAAAATTTTTAGATTTCAATGAATTTTTGTGGTCGAGGGAAAATAATATGAACAGTGAATCAACAGAAGTACATTAAAAAAAAATCTCTTCGCAAAAATACTCAAGTATACAGAAATTACAATAAATAATCGCACACACCCCAGTGATAAAGTTAGACTTTTTATTGATTTGTTATTTATTGTAACCATTCGTCGGAAGATTTTTAAAATAAAAAGGTATTTGGTTCAATTTAACTAAAATGTTTTGAATAGATCAGATATAATGATCATGATCATTTTCCAAGAGATGTCGCTGCCATAACCCGTAGCTACACATTTTACGCTATGTTCAAACAAACTATATCGTGTAATACAAGATAGACGTAATCAAATTATTTGATCCTTTTTGGCTATACACTTGTCCCTCGATTTGCACGGCACTTGATTTACACGGTTTCGTTTTTAAAACGGATTGTAAATTTAAAAAAAAACTTATTTTTGTCGTGGAACGTATCTACCGTGCAAATCGAGGGATGGGTGTACTTTTGACTATCGTTTGGCTATAGAGTAATTCAATGCCTACCCAAAACACAGAGCAGAGTCATTTTTTGATTTATTTCGTCATATTATCCTCTTTTTCATATTAATATTTTTCCCCGCCCGGTTTTAGCGTTCCATTTGCACCTAATAGGTAGCCAACGTTGGTGATCATTCACGCAGTTTCCCATATAACTAGTAGTATTTTACTTCATGTGATAAGATAAAAACAAATGTCTAAATGATGTTACACGGCACATATGTCCCAGCTTTTACTTTGATGTACTGCAGCTTAATATCAAAATACCTATTGATATAATTTAAGTTCCATTAAATGCACTTAAGATAATAAGCAAATTAACTATAACAACTTTATATAGGAAATTAAACGATTGCATGTCTTTAATTTTCAAATAATTTAAAATTAAATTGCAATATATAAGCGCAAGAATTCCTTATTCTACAGTTCAGAATCATTTTGTAATAGTTTTTTTGTTTTTCAAAATGTATTTCAAATTTAACATACTGTTTTTTGGCTTATGTGCAATAATTCTATTCACTGCATTTGCATATGAAACCAAATACGATGATATTGATCTTGATGAAATATTAAAAAGTGATCGATTATTAAAAAATTATGTTAACTGTTTGCTAAGTGAAGGTCCATGCACACCAGATGGGCAGGAATTGAAAAGTATGACATTAAAAGCACTACATCAAACAAGAAATTTAAAAAATTCTTTCGCTAGACTCTATACCGGACGCAATACAGACGGATTGTTCGAAATGTTCCGAGAAACAAAAGATCGGTTCCGCAAAGGTGAATCATTATTTAATTGATCACAAACCGGCTGAATGGGATCGTTTGGCAAAATTGTATGATAAAGATGGACAGTATCGAGCTAAGTATTTAGAGGAGAAATCAAAATTGGCAACCGCTTAATTTAATAATGATTTGACCTAATAAAAATTATAGTACTTAATTAATATTGCAGCATTAAAAAGCATTACATGGAACAAAAAAAACTTATTTTTTGTATTTTATTTATTACTCTTATTACTTAGTATTTAGTACTTAGTACTCTTTAATTAATTATTAATTATCGGGAAAAAAATATTCCTAAAACTAATATACGAAAATTAGAAATATGATTTGCATCAAAGTCAGACTTAAAATTTAATTCCACGAGCCTTAGCCGATTCCAAATATTTCGCAACATAAACATGTGTCGGATCGTATTTGTTCTGAAGTGCTTGCCACTGAGTTGGTTTTTTGTCAATTAAGAATTTGATGACTTGATCAGTTCCATCTCTTTGCCGTTCATTACATTTCTCACAATTTGTTAGCAATGCATCTGGCAACACTCTTTTTAATTCACTACCATCGGGCGAACATTTTCCAGTGTCCAATAAACATTTGTAGTAATTATTAAATAGACGATCCGATGATAGAACTTGATTTAAATCGATTCCATCATATCGATTTGTGTATTGATCTTGTGGTTTAGCGTAAACGAATCCAATGACAACAATTAGAATGGCTGCTAGTAATTTTATCTGGAAATCAAATAAAAAAGAATTTAATGCTAATATGTAATATTAAAAAGTAAAAATCATTTAATAACCAGTAAATAACAACATCATTCATTAGTGTTGTTAGCTTTTCCAATTACTTGGCCGTTAAAATAAGATTTATTCCTCTTATTACGATTTTATCATTATTTATTTATTCTATTTATTATTAACATTGCACCTAAATGGTAATAAAAATGATTAACTGTCGTTTTTCATATAGTCGATTCGATATTGATAGATCAATGTTTAGGCGTCTTAGATCCCCTTAAACGGAACATTGTGATTTCTCATTATTAATGATTTTGTTGAATTTATCGAGAAATTATTACGATTATTTGGACATAAATCAATTACCTACCGATTTCAGTAACTTTTAAGCTTAATATTACTAAGAAGATGTAAAAATTAATAATTGTTGTCACAACGTCATCTATTTATAAAATATATAAGCGCGCCATAATTAGTTTTTTGACATTTGACACATTTAATTTGAAATTAAATTTCTTTTGGGATTTGTTTACATTTTTGTAATTAAAATTTCTAACTAAAATTAAAATTTAAGATTAAAATTCAAATTTGTTATTAAAATTAAAATTTGTGATTAAAATACAAATTTGTGATTAAATTTAAAATTTATTTTTAAAATGGTGATCGTGCCAATGATCGCACATGATAGAAAATACTATTTGAGGGTACAAAGACGAAACTTAAGGGATACAATAAATCTGAGAGCAATTCCAATTCCATTTAAAAGTTGTTACTGCTGTAAAATTTGTAAAATGGCGATCGTGCCAATGATCGCACATAATAGGAGATACTATTTGAGGGTACAAAGGCAACACTTAAAGGATACAATATTTCTGAGACCAATTCCATTTCCATTTACAAGTACTTGCTGCTTTTAACTTTTTTACAACTTTAAATGGAACGAAGAGATGGAACTGATTCCATGGTAAATTTGAGTCAAACCATGATCTCAAAATTTATAAGAATTACAAATAATCAAACAAACAATAATTAAACAAAATTCTTTTACAAATAGGTTTTAAATATTCTCAATTCTATTTAATCGCCACCTAAAAGATGGCCGATATAAATTCTCGATTAATTAAAAATATCGTATTGCAGAACCGGTTGGTTTGTGCGCTTGCTAAACTGTTTTCCAGTCAAACGGTAAAATGAAAAGCTCTTGTGTGTGGTTTGTGTATAAATAATCTTAGTAGCACTATTACCATAAATATTTCTCGATAAAACATTCAAGCAAGTTATTTGAACTTGCATTCTTCACATTAAATAAAACTTTAAAAGTACTCAAAGTGCGCTCAAAATAAGACACCCAAAAGTATATACAAATTATATCCCCCAAGTTCCAACAATATTTTACATTGTACTCTTCTATGTATAATCTATAAGTAATCTTCCTTTATGTTCATATATAATGACAGACAAGACATTAACAAAAAAAAATGAGCTGTAAGTAAACAAAATTAATGGAAACAAAAATATGTGCAACTTGAAATACTAGTTCTGACTACATAATATAATTGCTTTTGTTGTAGAATCTACGTTCTTTGCTTCTTTGAATTTTAAAGGCATAAAGATGACACGAAAATAATTAATTATTTCATATGACGCTAACTATTATAAAGATTACTCAAAAAAATTAACAAAATTCTTTATTTGGAAGTGATATCGCCTATTTTAATATAAAAATTAAGAGAATTTCGTCCATTTTAAATATCTCAGCCGGAATTTTATTAAAATTCCTTCATTCAAATTCCTAGCTCTAGAAATAGATGCGAAAATACTATATAATTGTACAGTGTAGATGTTGATGTAGGTGGATTCTGTACATTTTTAATAGCAAAAATAAAGATATACACAAATCCATATAATCCAAAGCTACAACTTTCCAACAGAACCCATTCTTGAGTTAACAATTATCATGTTGAAGAACAACCGAATGTGCAAATACGCTAGCTAACGAATAAACAATCAAACGATCGAATATGGGAGCAGATTTGTGTAGAAAACAAAATATATGCAAAATATCTCAGAAAAATGTCCAAAATGCAAAACAAAATCAATAATGTTCCACTAATTAGTATAAATATCCCTCCTATAACAAGTAGATAGGTTTCAAAATAATTCCGCGTTGTATGAGACTAATAGCAAGTATTATATAACTACCGTGTTATACGAGAATTTTCGCCATTTTCTTATCGTGTTATAGTAAAACAGCGTTGTAGGATACCGTGTTGTAGGAGGGCCACACGTACATATATTCTTATAATACACTTGTAATGGAAGAAAAATTATTATGGCTACGTTCATCGAGCAGGCATTGTTATAATATCGATGTGAACTAGTGTAGCTGTCAAATAATGAGAGTTTTATTTAAGATTTTAGAAAATGTAAAGCGTTCTTACAGTTTTAACTCGCAGTGAACAACATCGATATAAAAATAAATGTTAACAACACCAACTCGATGAATGGATAAATGTATTACAATGAATGATGAACGCACTCTTTATAATTACGTTGGAGGTCATCATGCTATACGTTCATGTAAGTACATACAGTATTATGATGGAATCGAAAAATCACACGTTTAAATGAAATAAAACCAAGTGAGAAAAAAAAACTGCAACAAAATTTTCTTGATTGTGTGGACAAAATATTCAAATCAATTTTGTATTTTATATATAAAAACAAGTTTTACAACAAATATTACGTGAATCTTAACTCTTAAGTCAATAAACTGTTTTTAGGTAGAGGTACATTTATAATAACTACGACGTGATTTTGCTGAAAAGGTTCATTGGAATTAATTAAAGAATTCGTACATTTGGGTATTTCACGTTTTTTCTTTTTTAATTTCAAGGCACATTTGATAAAAATGCATCTGATCAAAATAAATAAAATGTTATTAACCCTATAAAGCCCAAAACTTTTTTGTAACACAAACGCAAACTAAATATTTTATTTGACAAAAAATGCTAGAAAATCAAAATACAAAGTTTCAAAATCATATCTTTGGTATTAAGAATGTTCAAAATTGTGTTACTTTTTAAAAAACCGCCAAAAAACGGTCAAGATGTTCGGTGAACGCCCAATTTTTTTGCCCATTTTCTGCCATCAAAATGACTTAAGGTTTATTTAAATTATTTTTTTTTAATTTTGAACACGTTAACCTAAATAAAATTGAATTTTTTTTAAAGAAACGGTCCAAAAACTTTTATTTCCATAAGAATTGTAAGCGGAGTCTATTGGACTCAGTTTTTTGTTTGTGTTACAAAGAATTTTAACATACGAAATACGATAATTTTTTTTCTTCGTTCTGTAAAAAACTTAAAAATTTTTTTAAAAAAACGAAAAAACCTCCGGTTTAAAAGTTATTGTCCTTTTCTTGCTCAGCGGACGCCAACGGACTCTGTTTTGCGCTTTAGGGTTAACTGTATAATAAATAACATAAAATTACAATGGCCCCCTTAAGAATTTTAAATTCAAATTGGAAATCATTATTAAAAGCACTTATCTCTTATACACAAAAAACTCAATTATAAATTGACTTAAGAAAATAAATAACCGGTAGCTGCACAATGAAAATATTATAAATCAAAAGACTTCATTAAAATATCTGGCGACAAACCTCTCAATCTATTCCTCTAATCATAATAACTTTAAGAGTTAATTAATTTTATTAACCACACTAATAGCACCTTCTAATCTAAACAATAACTGTTCACCACACACTTTCTATATTGAAATTTAAATTAAGATTTTTCCAAATATTCTTCCTATGTTCGCAACTCACCATTTTATTTTTTATTTTTTGTTGTGTGTGATAATGAATGTTTAAAATTGAACTGATGATTGATATAATGTCCCGTCAAGCTTTTATACCGCACTTAATAAGTAAAAATGCCAATATTAGAATTGACCAAATTTGTGTGTATTTACAAATTATTACCTACTTCATTAAAATCAAACATTTATTTATCAATTTTTGGAAATAATTCATTGTCAATATATGTAATGGTCATTGGCACCTTTTGGTGGTTATTAATATTACAAAGAAAAACGTAAGCATACAGGTTTATACATTATAGACGAATTAAATAAAATCCAGTGTTTTCGAACACGTATTATTATCTCATCGCGTAAAAGTAGCAAAGTTACAAAAAAAAAACCTTTCTATGCAAATTACAGATGCAAATTCTCCAAATATGCAATGGAATGAGTGCCTACTGATGAGTAAAACTGAAACCATAAACAACAGGGATTCAAACCAAAAAATTGTAAGTACAGGTAACGCTCGTATAACGCAGTACTTCTATAACGTGTTTTCGCTGCAACGCGGTTTTTAAATTGTCGACGTTCCTTGTACAGCACGGTTGCAGTTTCGTATAACGCGGTCTTGAAATTTCCAAATATTGATTTATTCGCTTAAAATATTCTTTAAAATAGAATTACATATTTTATACGAAGCTCAAGTATCAAGTTTTCATGGGCTACGTAGAGAATTACTCGGATTAATCGAAAACCATTCAAACTCAACTAAAAGTTCATCAAAAATCATTCAAATTTAACTAAAATTTGACAATTGAATTTTTTTAAATAAAGTTTTTTTATAATTAAAAAAATTTTAGATTTTGATTTTAGATTTGGAACGTAACCGTACTTTTTGTATAGGTTCCATGTCCCAGATAACACGGCATTTTTGTGGAACCTAACCTCCACGTTATACGAGGGTTACCTGTAATTATAATAATAATTATATAATAATACAAAAACCGGAAGTGAAATACAAAAACCGCAAGTGAATACTTTATAAAAAACTGAATTTCAATTTTTGATTTTTATTATTCCTCATTGCTAGGTTTGGGAGGCACTGGAACAAACTAAAAATTATTTCGAACTTCAATGACATAATCATAAAGTACTTTACTTTTGTTTTATCAATTCCAATTCAAATTGTTTATTTCATCATTAGCATTAAAAAAACGTTCTATTCTATATTTACTTATGTAGGTACATATGTATGTATGTATGTAAGTATTGTATATATAGTTGTATGGTATCATTATGGAATTATTTTAGTTTATCAGCCTTTGTAGTGTATATATAGACGTACTTATATAGACATCTTAACACTTTCTTTTTTTTTCTTCTATATCTTATCACTTTTACTTTTTCTTTATTCTAAGCGATAGTGAATCGATATTCTGGCGTTTTGGGGGGAATTAGTATGATTTTAATAGTATTTGCAGATCTACTTAGTGACATATTATGGCGCAAATGGAACACATAGTAGAACCTTGCTAATCCGAACTAATTGGTGCTCGTTGGTTGTCCGAATTAGAACAAATTACCTAAAAAAATGAATAAATGAATAGTTAAAACAACCTGCACTGCATCCACTTAACACTTAAATCACAATAAATAAAATTACCGTGTAACAAGGGACACAAGAAGTGAAGCTCAGCGTACGGTAAAACGAGTAACTGATTGATAATGAAGGTCAAAGTAACTTGTACGTTCACGCACTGTCTCACAAAAATAATAGAAGCGCGATAAATGTGTAGTTTGCAAGAGTTCCACACCTGCATTTTTTAAACTTTTTGATCGCGGTTTTTGGTGTTTTTCTTAATTATTTTTTTTTTAATGCCTGTCCGGATTAACCGAAATTCGGATTAATGGGGTGCGGATTAATGAAGTTCTACTATATTATTCAATAAAAAGGAAGCAAATACTATGCTAAGGAATTCGATGCTATAGAACTCTCACTAATTTTATTTTGAGCTCGCATTTATTAAAAAATTTCCTTTTCTACAAATATTCGATGCTAGATAATTTGGTGCTTGTAATCTATACACTTATAAGACCGGTGTTAGTGTACGGAGCAGAGACATGGCCTCTAACTCAAAGAGACGAAAATGATCTAAGAAAAGAAAATTTTGCGCAAGATATACGACCCAATAAAAGAACCTGATGATACTTACAGACACCGCTACAATGAAGAACTTCTGCAACTAATAGAAGAGGAGGACGTGGTTCAATTTGTCATGTCTCAAAGGCTGCTTTTTATCTGGGCATGTTGCAAGAATGGGACAACAAAGACAGCAAAAGCAAATCATGGATTACACATCAACATAAACAAGAGCCAGGGGGGAGACCCCAGAATGAGGTTGTTTAACCAGATAGAAGAGGATCTCGCCAAACTGTAAATGTGGTAAACTGAAAAAAGGTAGCGCAAGATCCTACCAGATGGAAAGAAGTTGTAAATCAAGTAAAAGTCCACACCGGACTGTAGCGCTGAAGGAGAGATAGAGAGAGAGAGAGAGATAATTAGATGCTAGAAAATATTAAGAAATTCGATGCTTAGGACTGTTCTCAGATTTTTCAGTAGCACAGCTGTGGTTTATTATTTACGAATTTTGAACTTCCCAATCAATTCTTATATGAACTGAGTTTATTGTAAAGATAATTAAATATCTAGAATTTAAAATTCAATATTTCTAGAACACTTTCTTTAGTTTTCCAACTAATATTTTTACCGGAATCAAATTTTTGTGTGTTTTCTCTAAACTCCCCAGAATGTTTCATCAGCAAATTTACCAGAATTTGAGGACTATCAAACAAATATTTTTTTGTGCTTGCTATAATTGTGTCTTAATGTTAAATAAAAATATCGTTTAATTTTGGTTTTTATATAAAAAAAGTAGGACTTTTATTAGAAAATATTACACATCTAAATCAACAAGAAAATATAAAAAAAAAAACAATTAATTACCAGTTCTAATGAATTTCGCAATCATTTTAAATTTTGAACGTTCATAAATACCTAAACATTAACTTACAAATTAAACAAAACAATTCACAATCACATTTTACAGTTTAATTCCACGTGCTTTAGCGTCTTCCTTAAATTTGGTAATGTAAGTATTTTCGGGATCGTATTTTTTCTGTAGTTCATCCCATTGAACCGGACGATTTTCAATCATATACTTGAGCACTTTGTCGGTGCCATTTTTTTGACGTTCACTGCATTTCGCACAGTTTGTCAGCAGAGCATCGGGAAGATTACGTTTCAATTCACTGCCATCGGGTGTACATTTACCCTTGTCCAATAAACATTTGTAGTAGTTATTGAATAGCCGATCAGATTTTAGTACTTCATCCAAATCGATTCCATCATATTTGGTAGTATATTTATCGTCGGCTGGTTTAGCTGCAACAATGGCAACCAATGCGCATAGAACTACTATAGAGAATTTCATCTGAAATAATAAAAATAAATAGGAATTATTTCTATATAAGTACAAGTCATATTTCATCTTTATTGCGTATATCGCAATGACATAATAATTAGAGGTAGGGTATAGTTAGTTAGTTACATAGAAACGACGAGTATATATACATATATATATATATATATATATTATTAATTATGAATAACAAATAACATCACACATGAATGACTCCAAGCAAGGTTTGTTTTTCGTTCTTAATAGAGTTTACATAGAACTTTCAATTTTTCAGTCTCTCTATAGCTTCATGGTTTCTTAATCAACCAGTTAAATTTTAACTAATCAAACAAACATTAATTTATATGCGTAATTTTAATGATCACTGGCGTATATGGATAACAAGGTGCGTAAATTCTAATTGATCAGTTTAACTGCCACAAATTTAATCAAAATTACCATCGATTTGTAATATGCAATTATCTAACACACATATTTACTTAATCACACCTTGAACCATTATAATATTTTCTAGATCTCAACAAAGTGCTTGTGATAATTACTTTAATTAGTTATTGGTACGTTGATTGCATAATATGTTAGTTGTTAGCGTATAATAAATGATAAATGAATCATAACGGCAAACTACGCATTTACAATATGAGGGCCGTAACGTAAGTGCATATGAAGTACTGAAATCGGGTGCAACAAGTTTGAAAAGAATAAATAATTAATATGACAAAAATAAGTCAGAAATATGTCCATAAAATGTCGATATAAATACCATCTTGTATTTCGTGGGAGGACATTCGGTCAACTTGACATTATCTTCGCTAAGATTTGTAGTTACGGGCCTGCCTGCTAATATTCCACTGACACACTAACAATTATAGTGGAAGCTTTTTTTTTCATTATTTTTATTCAATAATTTTTTTTTTCAAAATTTTTATAAAATATCCTCGTATCGCTCACTCGCTAACTTTCGAACGTGTTAAGCTACCGATTTGAAGTTGGCAGTGGGGTTTTTTTTGTAAACAAACCGTTTGGTATTGTAAAAAAGCAAAATCGGCCCCTCTCCCATAAAATTTTTTTGAAAAAAAAAGTGATTTTTGTTTTTTTTAGATTTTTGGTTTTTATTTTTTCGTGTATTAAAAAGGTGGGGAAAGGTGGATGCATTGTGGAGAACTTTTGGAAAGGGGAAGGAAAAAACGGAGATGAAGGGTAGTTTAGTGTGGGAGCTGTACTCAGCAGACAGCAGCCTTCTTTATTTCACTTTACGAGTATTGGCTTAAAAATATTAATGTCTCTTACGATTTGATCTATTTAAGTGGTCCAGAACTGTCCAAGTCCATCTGCTTGGAAATTTCAAAAATTTAATACAAAGTAAATTATTTCTTTAAATTGTTGAAATGAAAATTACTTGAAATACTTGAAATGAAAATAAAACTTAAAGACTTAACTCCAAGACTATTGAGTTCGGATAAATTTGTCATTTAATTATACAAAAATTTCATCAATTTAAATTGTATTATCAATTAACAAATGGCATTAAAAATCAAAAACTCGCTTGACATTTAACGTAATCGTTTACGATTATTATCGATATCGAATAAAAAGAACCGCTCATCAGATACCACGATGCCTGCATAATAATTTTTAAATCGCCCAAACAGTTTTTGGCAACAGTTTTTTTTACAGTGCACTACTAATACGTGAGCATATATGAACTTAATTTCGTCAAATCTTTTTCGATATTATTCGTAATCGGTTTTTACCCATTTGACTTTTATTTCCCGTAATAATCAGTCGACTGGAAATTTTGTTTTTTTTTCGTTTTTATTTTCATGATGAATAACCGATAGGACTGTAATTAACTATGATGATGACATTGCTCTTTTTAAAAACTAAATGTAGTATTAGTTGCCTACACTGTTTTATTCTTCTTTTTTTTTGGTATAATTTTTATTTATTACAATTTTATTGATGATCTAAAAGTGTATAAATCAAAAATTACGTTCACAAAATTAATGACAACCAATATCGCATTCAAAAGACATCAACGAACAAAATGAAGCGACGAACCGTTCAAACACTTTCCATTTCAATAAATTTATTTCTACTTCGATTACATAACAATTTAATTTCCTTATTATGATAGTCAAATAGATATTGATCTATACACTTAAGAGATGCATCAGAATCACTTTCAATTAACACACATTTTTTCATTAAATTTATTTTATTTAAAAACACGGCCGCACACTTCCCCACCGACCGAATCGTTTTATTGTTTTTTAACCTCCCATAGTAAATACTCACCGTTATTTGGATGTTAAGTTGAGTATGTTTCGTTGTAGACTGATGATTGAAATCTCACGCCACTAAGCTTTTATACCTAAATAAAATAAGCACTAAAACAGCATCAGTGATTCAGTGCTAATATTGTCACGACCACATTGACAACCAATTTCTTGTGTACATATATACATCCATATTTATAAATCTTATTTATTTATAATTTTTAATTTAGTTTTTTTTTTTTTAAGAAAAAACCAATTGTATTTGCATATTTGTAATTGGGATTCTAGATAATATTGCGAGGAATAAAAAAAGAATTAGATATCGTTGGCAACGCACGCTTGTATTATTCTATGAAAATCATAAATAAATAAATATTTACATTGTACAATGTACACTCAGTGTATAAGTGTGTATATGTAGTGTCAAGAATGTTTACTTATCAATTTTAATTTAAAACAATAATTATATAAAATGTACTGAAAAAGGTTGCCAAGTATGCGACAAAGCTTGAATACAATTTATTCATGTGTAAATAAGAAATATCTAAGAATAATATAATGAAATTGTAATAAAATCGCCATTTCAAAGTATATTTTAGTATGATGGGTCCTATAAGGGTTAATGAATGCACAAAGAGTGGAAGGGGAGACCGGGGCAAAATGGCACACATTTTTAAAAACGTAATTTACTCGGAAACGGTCTAACATAATATCTCATTTTAAAGCTTGAAATCTCAGCTATATTCCTTAAAAACTTTTACTTCTAATTATTAATTTTGGATGTCAAAAAGTGAAAAATTTCACCCCTCTGCAATGAGCCAAGTCGCCCCGACCCCGGGGTGACTTGTCGCCAGTGGCGGCTCGTGATTACTTTGCCAAGAAAGGCTGCAGTAAATTATCAATTTTTCTTAAATTAATAAAAAAAAAATTTAAGTATTCGTAACAAATAAAACTTAATTATACCGTACCGATAATAAGCACAGAACTAAGTAAATGATCAAAGGGCTTTAAAAAAACTAATATAATATGTATAAATATAATATTTATGTAATATATTTTCCTACATTGGTTATAATTTTCCATCACAGTATTTCCTAAAAAAAAGTTACAGAAAATATCATTG
>JANSTT010010567.1:0-24601 GCA_026745375.1 Platyura marginata | reverse complement strand
TTCCAATGAAAACTTACAGAGATATGAATTATATTCTAAAATCTTGTGTTATTAAAAATAAAAAAATCAAAGATATTGTATTTTATTAGAAAATAATATTAAAAATATAATTTAAATAAGTGGCGAAGAGGTAAATGTATTATTTATAAAGTTATTCCAATGGTCGCTTCAATTTTTCTTCAAAAAGTCTTATTGGGCCAGATAAAATCAAACAACATAAGGTATATCGCCCCACCCTAATGTACATCAAGTAAATTGTACATGCATACATTCTTATGTATATAAGTATGTAGGTACATACATATTCCATAATAAAGTTGTGGTATGAAATTCTAACTAACTAGATAGATACATACAATATATATGTGTGTGTGTGTGTGTAATACCTATTTTGTTGATACAATAGTTTCGTTTTCTCGAGTAAATGGGGCTAACTTTATTTTACAAATTCTGTTAAAATTTATACATGGTGTGCGGTCCTTTGTTGCTGTTATAGTTAATAGACCTTGTAAGCCATAAAAAGTCATGTCATGGTAGTTATTGCTTACTATGAAAACAAACACATGATTTCAAAGGGATATACGAGTACACAGCCACCCTTCAATATATAGCCTAACTAACTCTGTATTATATATAAATACACCTACCACTATCAACCACAAACCAATAAAAATAAAAAATTATTTTTGTGGTAATGTGCAAATGGGTTTGGTCTTAAAAAGTTTTCATTTTTGAAACAGAAAATTCATTGAGGTTAATGTTGTTTGGTTAGTTTCATTGAAAAAAAAGGAGAGCTTAAAGCTTATAAGATACTATATTTATTTTTATGTTTTTATTATTCGATAATATGGAAATGTTAAATAACTATTAGGCTATTAAATTAATTAAAGACATTTGACGTTGCTTCAATATTATTTGTAATTACATTCTATACAAATATATATAGGTACTTATGTACATATATAGCCTTTTTTGTAAGAAATATTTTCTTGTTAAGTGTTTTCATAAACTTAAAATCTTAAATGAGCTTGTTTCAAAAATTATATGCGTATGGTGGTGGTTTACTTGATTACTTTAGCTACATTACTGGGCAAATACAAGACTTTTGCGCGTATATTGGTCCTAACAAATACACCACAATATTACATATAAACATTTTAAATCTTTAAAGAATTAATCGGAAAAGATTAAACACTCTTCTAAAATTTTGGAAAAGACCAATACCAATATACCAACCCGCCACTGAATTCCTCTATTGCATCTTAAAAAAAATTCTTCTTTGGAAGTATCATCTCAGAGTGTTTCTGCATCTGGATTAATTTGTTAACTATCCTCATTCCTAAATTATTTAATCCTTACTAATTATTCTAAACTTCAGACCTTTGTACTGCTTTATTTATAAACACATCAATTACAGTTTATTTGTGCAATGTTATTAAATCAGGTAACACAGAAGAATAAACTGTACAAAGTAAAGTACATATCTATTCGTTCCAATAATCAATTGAAAATACCAAAATTAATGTAGGTAGATACATTATGAAAATTGAATTGTCTATCGTCAAACAAAGATTTAACAATTTTCAAATGTATGTAAGCTGCACATAATTTCAGAAGTATACCCATTATTATATCTGTATAGACAAGTATACGTTAGATTTCACATCTACAGAGGAATTGACTACACACAATTTACCTGTAATCCCAATGGATGCTGTGAACACACAGAAACGAAAAGTTTACTTGTTTTCCATGAAATCAATATGCTATCGGTGAAAATTGTTTTTCAAAAGTCTATATAGTAAACAATATGATCTGTAACACAAAAATAATTTTGTTTTGCTCCTGTTAAGTTACATGGAAAATGTATTCTCTCGATTTTACTTTACTCGGATGAAAAAACAATAAACCTTTATGGAAAGCATTTGCAAAACAAATCATCCTTACAAAAATGGAAAAAAACAAAATACAAAATCCTACACGTGTACTCTCAACATTATAGGGATTCTGTATACATTAAATCTATTTGCTGACTATGTAGTACTTCTATGTACTTTGTACATACATATATATCAGCTAACTCTGAGTAATGCCATTAATTATTTTGAAATCCGCAGTTAGAATGATATCTAGATTATAATGGATTAAAGCTTCAAGGAAGAAATGAAGTCGTTTCTTATACATTTACAACACTTTCCATTTGCCATCATTTTAACCACCTTACCTAACCAGGTATTAATATAATATATAAAACAGTCATATATACTATATATGGGGAAGTTAATGTACAGTTGTTCTGATTATATAAGGTGGTTTCTTCAGTGATTTCTTCTTAATTTATAATGATTACAACATTTTGTTATTTAAGAGTAAATTTTGATGAACAGGTAGAGTTTAGTAAGACCATCAGGTATCTATGAGAATAGATCGAGATATAACATTTTTTAATATAAATAAGGACTCTGATGAAAGTTGTTTAACGAAGGCTCCATGAATACATTTTTCTGTTAGGGCCTTTAAACTACTTTTACATTACCGTTTGGTGGTCTGGTACTACTGATTAAAGTGATACAAAAATTTTTTTCCAGAACTTGTTTCTCAATAAAATTATTTCTAAGTTGTGCGTTTCCCAAAAATTCCATTCTTTTCGAAAATTCATTTTGGCCATGGAAAATTTTTTTGACAAAGTTTAATTTCTAAAGTAGTTTTAGATGTTAAATTAATATTTATAAAATTCTAAAAAAATCGATAACATATTATTGTGAACTATTAACTCCGTGCTCCTTTTGATAAGCTTCAATACCTTCGATACAATTTCGAATTTCATACAAAATGATTGATACACGTCGGTCCAATGCTCGAAGATGTGGTTCCCATAGAATTGGTGCCAAAGGATCTAATAATAGTGATTCTCTCATTACTCTCGATAGACGTCTTGTTGGATTATTGTGAAATCTAAAAATTATAATTGACAATTTATTTATTTTTTTTTTTCTTAAATTATTGATAAAAAAATTTGTGTTACTCAAGTAATTTTTTCACTGTTGATTCTCGAATTAAACAACACTGAATGACTGGAGCTAAGATTGTCATGTCATCATAATATGCTCTACCAAATGCTCGTCCATGGTCTACATGTACGGTAGATGTTTCATCAGCAAAGATTCTGTAAATAATATTACATTAAGAAATAAGTAATTGCTTAAAACAGCAGAATAATTGCTGTACTATATATGTACATATATGTAGATATACATATGTATGTGTAGTAAATGTATTGTATATGTATGTACAATTGTACATTTTGATTATCTATCTCTGGTATTTTAGTCACGCAATAGAATAGAACACTACATTGGAAGCTGACATTTACTTAATCAAAGTGCAATCTTAACTCAATTAGACATTTTTCTATTCGATTTTAACAGAGACGAAGGATAGTCTGTATACCCCAGGTAAACAAAAATGTTCTTAGAAAAACAGACCGACCGAAGGACGTGACGCGACGGAACCACCTATTATAGTATAGTGGTTGGCAGTATATTTGTACAGGTTGATCGCATATAAATACGTCCGGGATTTTGTATAGATTTAGATGGTTTAATATATTTTTTCGTTTTTATTTAGTGTTATAGGGGGTCACATAATTAAATTTTGTCCATTGAAGCTTTCCTCTATAAATACTTTGTAAATAAAGGACTATTAGTAATTGCCCTTTCACAAAATCCTTTATTATGTAATTAATAGTCAAAACTACTAATAGTTTACGAAAAAAAAAGCCTAGCAAAAAATATTGTTCAGAATCGAACAATAAAATTATGTTAAATCATTTTACGCTTCCACATCTTTTATTGTATACTAAAAAAAAAAATTATAGATTTAAGCTTAAATATTAAATTAATTACTATCTATTGGTATATGTGAACATTATAATACCAATACAACAAAAACGCCAGTTATTTATTTATTATTTTTTTTTTTATATTTCATATCTCGTATATTTATAAAATAAAACAAACAAGTAGGTTTGGATGCTTATTTGGAATTTAAAACACAGGATTATGGGAAATATTCACAACCATATTTTGTGTGGAATTAACGTTATTGAATGAAAATAATAATTTTGGTTGGGTTTAATCTCTTTATACCAGAAGTATTGTGTGGGCGTTATTGATTATTCTTTGAAATTCATTTATTCAACCCAAAATAATATTTAATTCAAAACCTATTTTGTCCCGACATTAATACTACAAATTATTTAAGAAAAGGGAATATCTATATATTTTCTATTATATCCTTAGGTTTTCTGGTGAGCATATAGAATAGAATATGTGGAAAATTGCTTTCTTAGTTTGGTATTTACCAATTTATAAATACAACTGAGATCATATAATAGAAGATTTTAATCTAATTGTTTAATTAGATGGTTTTTCTCCATGATTACAAAAATACAGTTTGTTCTATATTTGTTTAGTTGCTGATTAAAACTATTATTTATTTAGTTGGGTGGCGGGCTGGCGGGGGATAAGTAATGTTAAATGGCAATAATAAAATTGTATCCTACGTATATAAAACTTTTTCTAACTTTATTATATTTGGAAAAATATACACAAAAGCATATACAATACACATATACCTACATACATATTACATAGTAATATATACATAAATAATATATATAAAAATACAATCCTTCCTTTTCTAACCCTTCATTTAAATTACATCAAGTATTATATTTGTTTGAAAACAAAATGCAAAGAATTCGCTTTAACTTTAAGCATTTAAGATAAACATGATTTATATGAAACATTCCAAATTCCAGTTTACAACATTAATTAAAAAATATTTTCGCATTTTTTTTTTGGTTGTTGTTGTTGTTGTTCAAATGGTTCACTTTTAACATAAGCTTTATAGTATTAAGCCAATGGCCAAATATTTTACTTAATGTTGAAAATGTTAATTTTATCAAATGCCCAAAATATGCTCATACCAATTTAACGCCATGCATGGTGTTTAATTATTATTGCACCAAAAGAATAATTAACATAAAATTCTACTTAAATTTAGGGTGAATGTTTTATTAAATGGCATTAAATGACTGTGTACATATATAATATATATTCGTTTTTCTTTTGGGAACGCGATAGTAATTCCACATAAATTTGTATACAGTAGAACCTTGTTAATCCGGACCCGATTAAATCGGACTTCGCTTAACCGGACAGAAAAAAAGTTGATAAATAAGAAAAAAAAGCAAAAAAACGCGATTAAAAAGCTAAATTACAGATGCAGAACTCTTGGAAACTACACATTTATCGTGTTTCTATTGTTTTTATGAAAGAGTGCGTATGAATGAGTCTGGACCGTCAGGTTCTACATAACTTAAATGGATTTATTTATCTTTTGCATTTCTTTAAGAATGAAATAAATGTTTTCCGTTATTGTGCAGGTTGTTTTAACTATTGATTTACTCATTCTTTAAGTAATTTGTTTTAATCCGAATGATCTAAAGCCCAAATCAGTCCGGATTAACGAAATTTTACTGTATATATTTTTGTCGGTAGGTAAAAATAACTATTTTAAGTATACAACAATAAGTTGAGAAGTGTCGGTGGATATGGCTAATATATATTAATTAGTGAAGGAACTGCAATACACGTAGCGTAGGTAGAGTAAGGTAAAAATGACTAACTATTTCTGTTTAATAGATAAAGTACAATTTATCATAAGTTATTTATCGTAAAAGCCAATTTACTGTAAAAAATAATTGATTTTGAAGTTTCTGTTAGCAACTGATCTAAGTAACTATTCTTTTTTTCATTTTTGACTAATTTCATCTAAATTTCATAAATTTTTCTCCTATATTTTGCATGACGACCTATATATTTTATTTTATATTCTGAAAGCTCTTGAAATTTCCTTATGCATAAAATGCATCTATTTTTTATTTCAATGGACCATAATTAAAATAATTTGTTTTAGGAATTTCGAATATAATAACAATGGAAATTCAGAATATAAAATAAAATTTATGGGTGTTGTCTTGGAAAATTTTGGAGAAAAATTTGAGATAAAATTGAAAAAATTAATTTTGTCTACAGTACTGTAAACTTAAAGCAAGCCATCACTAAATACCAAGATATTATAGAATATTAACTAAGTTATGTACAAAAAAACTTTAAAAAAAAGTGTCATAAATTATATCGAGTCGTGACATTGTTCTTACTTTATGTCAAATAGAATTACAACAACAGCAATAGTCTATAGATGAGAAAAAAAAAATCATTTCCAAATAGAGCAAGGCTTTAGGTACAATTAAAAGGTTAAAGCTTTTCCTTCATTCATTTGAAAGTTTGGTAGACTCTGGATTGTCATCATAGTTTCCATAATAAAGTAAACTTTAACAATATATTACCCAATGGAACAGTTACTAACTCGTTTTGTGGTTTTATAAACTCTCCTAAAACTGCATTAAAAACGGTATTACATGAAGTTAGCAAATTTATAATCTCTATTTATAATGGTTCAGAATAAGTTTATGAAACAAACTGACTTAATTATGTGATGTATTCCAATTTTATCCAAATTAGTTGATGTTAATTTTGTTCTAACTTCACCGTAGAAAGTTTTAGTTTAATATAATTAAAAATTATGATACAGAATTATAGAGTATTTACTAGACTGTAGTGATGAATTTAGAAAAATAATGATTGGATTTTATGACACTAATCATTTTGGTGTTTTAACAATTGTATCATCAATAAAATATAGAAAAAAATACGTACAGAGTTGATACCAAAAATTCTAAACACCATAAAAGTAAATATATATCAAAATTACTTACGCCATTACTTCGTAGTGATGTCGATCTTGGTTCCCCATTAAAAAATCAAATACTGACAGATCCATGAGGTCCAATAATCTACGACCTTCGTTAAATGGTGGAATTTCTCGAACCTTAATAATTAAAATTTGTATATAAAAATAAGAAAACCATAAGAATTGTACCTGTTCACAATAATCCTCATCCAATTCCCAATCCGCTTTTAAATGAAGACTGTACGATCGTCGCCATGGATGTCTTATTCTCTAGGAAAAAAAAATCCATACTGACTTACAATTGTATGGTATTGTTAAATAAGTCTTACCAGTCTTTTGCCTTCTTCAAATTCAGGCATAAAAGCAACAAAAGATCCTTCTAGCATATCAGGATTACCACAAATTGGATGATTAGCATCACAGTAGTATGAGCATTCTCCAAAGAAGCATGTATTATTGTGTGGTGGTGGCGATATAAAGAATGTTTTTTGTAACTCGTGAAAGGAAATATCTTTAATTTCTGATGTTACATTAATTTTTCGTCCTGTTACTGGAAATGCACGATTAAATCCTAATGCACTGAAAATATTTGCATAAATGTATATATGAGAGCTTTTTTGTGAGAGCTTTAATTGCAAATGATATTTAACTATAATGATAAGTTCCTTTATCTCTCTGTCATTTGGCAAAATAGTTTCTATAAGTAACACTCGAATATGTCGAGAGGAATTCTTTTTGTTTCTCAAAATCTAGAATAAATATTTTAACATACCGGTCTAAGTGGAATGCAGCAATTTCTGCATTGTGTCGTTCAAAATCCGAGAAATAATAGTGATTTGGTAGTGTTTGTTGATCTCTTGGAGTTCTAAATGAATTTAATTAATTAAATTAAATTATATATATATTTTCTTAATTCTGGTATTGCTGACCTCATTGGTTTAAACATAGCTTTAATGCCATTTTTATAAATAAAAGTTAGTTTTAACTGTGTTCCTCTATCCTTTGGTACTAAAAAAATTTGAAAATTCATATTTCTATTTAGCATCCAAAAACCTATCGATAGAAAGATACTTACTGACTTGTTCAAATGGAAGTGAAGCCATTTCATGTAGTATTTGATTTACAACTGGATCATTGGGATTATACATTTGCTGTCTACTTATTGAATATTGAAGTCTTTCCAATGCATTGGCGGTTTTTCTGTAATGTTAAACATTCACATCCATAATTACATTACATTACTTAATATCAAAATTACGGAATTTTTAATCCTAATGCATCCGCCAATGTTGGATTGTGTGTATCATTTTTTTCAAGTACAATAACATATTCGAATGGATGCTGATCTTTAAATTCTTCATGTCTAGTTAAAGTTAACCATTCCAATATTTCGGTAAATTTATCATGAACTTCAGAATAGTATTTCTCTTCGAAATTGATCGGAACTGAAGAATCGGTATTGTGTCCCCAATCTCTAAAGAAAAAATTATTATTTATCATTTATTTGTTGTATTAGCAAAAATTGTGCTCAATCAACAATGGAGATTAATATGAAAAGTGTTAATAGAATAAATGTATCGCTAAAAGTAAAAACAACTAAAGTCTCAGAAAACAAACATATCTCTGTGAAATTTATAACAATAAAAAAAGAAATACAACAACAAAAATTCTAAGCAATGGGGGTAAAATTTATGGCGATGATTGGTCTACTAAAATACCATTTTCCTTGTATTAATTGATATTTTAATTCTTGATTGTGTCAGGAATTTCTAAAAATATCTGACTCAAAAAAAAAGTTACTCAATCAAGATAAAAGCTTTTGATTCATAAATACCTATAGTTAAAAAAAAACATAGAATGTTTGACATTAAATAATAATTAAAGGTTAAATGCACTTTTAGAGGTTAAAAATAAATATGTATAGGTAATATAGGTACTTAAGAATAATAATATTGCGGGCTTACTCATTTTACTCATTATTACTTATTAACAACAGAACAGAAGTTTGTGGAATAGTAAAGAGTTTCCAACAAATAGACAACATTTGTGCAAATATAAAACCAAAAAACTGAGACACGATCTGATAAGTATAAGTAACGACATGCCCTTGTGAATAAATAACTTGTAATAAAAAAGTAATTAAAAAAAAAAAAATTAAACTCACATGTTGTATTTCTTTCCTTTTATTTCAGATATGTTAATAGGTCTTTCCCAATCACCGTCCAAATTAAAGTTCATGTCAAGTAAAAGAAATACGGCTGTCGCTGTTAGGGCTAGGAAAATTCCAATGCATAGTCTCTTTTTGATTTTCAAAGATCGTCTCCATGACATTTCTTTCAAGAATTACTGGATAAATTATGTGAATTTTTAAAGAAATTAATCTAGCACGGATTAGTATTCGAACACTTTCGTTACTAACAAGCGACGTATGTTACCAACAGTACGTCTAGTCTGATACTGTGGCATTGTAAGACGTTTGTATCTGTGTGAAGTTGAATTTTTAATGGAATTAGTAATATAATAGTATAGTTGTAAAGCTAGTGTTGGAAGTTGACAGTAATGACAGTCAATGGAAATTCTTTGGAAGTTCATCCAAGATGGAAACATTTACTTTATTTTAGTTAGTTTAGTTGCTTAACAAAAATGACTTCACTTCAGTTCAAAATATCGGTATAATTTAAAAAAAAATTGATCTTGAATGTCTTACAATTAAAATTTTTCTTTTCTTTTTTCATATTCAAAGAAAATTGATTCTGTTCTTGGCAATGATTTTTTTTCTGATTTTATTGAACATACATTTTAGTCGACACTGTCTAGTTGGGGCCACTACAATATTTCTATGGAACTATTTTGAACTGAGTTTTTTTAGGGACAGATTTCAGGGATTGCAATTTTTTGTGGAAATATGTGAATTTTAGTTTCACCTATGGTTAAAATGATTAAAAATTAAAAAAAAAACATTTGAAAATAGCTTCCATCATATATTTAATGTAACTTAAATGCTAATTCATTTAATATATTTTTCTTTTTAAATTCTCTAGTGAGCCATATTTCTTTTTTAGCAATACATTTTCTTATTGTTTGTAAAATAATTCCAACTCTCCGGTCTAATGCTTCCAAATGTGGTTCCCATAAAATTGGAGAAAGTGGATCTTTTGACATGGATTCTCTCATTATTTGTGACAATGGTTTTGGCCCATTATGAAATCTGACAATAAAATTTATTTTTTAAAAGAAATTAACAAAAAAAATTTCCAAAATATACCTAAGTAACGTTTGAAGAGTTGTTTCTCTAATGGTACAGCATTGGATAAGTGGCATTAGCGCAGATTCATCATCAAAGAATGCTCTACCAAAAGCACGTCCATGATCTAAATGTATAATCGATGATTCATTTCCAAATATTCTATGACATTAAATAAGATTTTGATTTCATTGAAATTCAATTATTCTTCTAAGTAAAGTTACTCAAATGTTTCATAGTGATGTCGATCTTGATTTCCTGTTAAAAAGTCTAAAACTGCCATGTCCATTACATCAAGCATCCTTCGTCCGCTACTATATAAAGGATCCAATTTAACCTATAGTTTAATCATATTTAATCGATAGATTTATAAAAATTAATATTAAAATTTACTTCATCACAATATTGATCATTTTTCTCCCAATTAGCAAGTTTTCTTTTATGATATGATCTTCTCCACGGACTTTGCCAATGCTAGAATATAGAAGATTGTTAATTCAAGAAAACAATATCGAGACTATAGTTGTTGAAAAAATTTACATATACGTCTCACACCCAATGATTATACATTATTTTTAAAGAGAATGTCCTTTAATTTTTAATATCTATCCCTCCCTAGATTATATCAATACAAATACAAACTTCTGGTACAACTAAATTTGTAAATATTTGAAATGACTACTTAAATTATATTACATTGATGAATTTATTGTCTCTGAAATAGTCTTGAAATAAAATCTATAATATGGATACTTCTTACTATTATTATTCGGTAAGTACCTACTTGTTAAAAATAAAATAAAACTACCTATATTTATCTTACCAATTCTTCCTCTATATCAAACATTGGTAAAATAGCTATAAAAGCAGCCTCTATAAGATCACCATTGTTACCGCTTCCACAAAAGGCATGCTCTACACTGCAATAGTAAGTGCAATTACCATAAAAGCATTTGTTATTTGCTGGCGATATAAAAATAGTCTCCAACAATTCTGTATTATTCGTTAATGCCTCTATATCTGATGTTATATTAAGTATCCGACCTATAACAGGGGCTGCACGTCGAAAACCCAAAACACTATATCAAATTGTAATTGGAATTTTATATTAAGAAACATAAATGTAGTATATATATATATATATATATATATATGTATATAATGTATGTATGTCATAGATATTTACCGATCTAAATGATAAGTAGCAATTTCCGCATTGTGTCGTTCAAAATCCGAAAAATATTGATGATTTGGTAAAGTTTCCTGTTCTCTTGGATATCTATTAATCGGAAATTTTAGGATAAATAAAAATGTTGATATAAATTAATATGTATTTTTTACCTCATAGGCTTAACTATGGCTTGTCCTTCGCCAGGAAAATCAACCATAAATTTCAATTGTGTTCCATATGCCATTGGCTCTAAAAATATAATAATAAATGCAATTTCCATTTGATTCCATTGGAAAAGAAATTTACCTGTTTTTAAAATTGGCATCGTTGCCAAGTCAAGTAATAATTCTTCTATCAATGGATCATCTTCCCTATAAAGTCCCTGCTTTCGAACTGTCAATTGAAATCGATCAAAACTTGTTAGATTGTCTCTAAAATTAAGAAGTATTTTTTTAAATGTAATTTTGAATTTTTTTTTTTTTTTTAAATTGAAATTAAGCTATTTACAGTACTTCTATATCGAGCAGTTCACCAATACTTGGGTCATCACTATCAATTTCTTCCTGTTTAATTATATACTCAAATGCCAACCAATTAGTTTCATTTAGATTTCTTTTAATTGTTAAAAGTTTAACTAAATCGGAAAATCTATCCTCTTCTAGTGAATTGTTCCGTGGTATTCCCAATATTTTTTCCGTAGGTTTTGTTATATTTCTTAAAATCAAAAAAGAAAAAAAAAAACAAAATTTGTTATTTTTCGTTCTAACTATCCAGAATATCCAAGTACAGAATTCTTCTTACACATTTGGCATTTTTTGCATTTTTTTCATTAAGAATTTTTTGGTGGCCATATTATTAATATATTTCTCCTCTTGTTCAGATGTTACAAATTGTTCTAACATAATATCCGTATCGAATTGAAGATTCAAAAATAAAAAAATAACAACAAGCAAAAATAGCACAGCACCAATAATTATCGTTTTTTTTTTTAATCTTTGGAAATGACGGCGTGTTTTATTTTGTAAAAACATCTTTTAAGTATTTAAATTAAAAATGATAGCAAACACAAAGAAAATACACGTGTCTTAAAAAAAAAAAAAAAAAAAATAAAAAAAGTCTGTGTACTAGTTCTCCTAGTACCTAACCGGTAATGTAATAAATTTGTTTAAAGCAAATATATTGCACGAACAGTACTACTTTTATGTCGTCGATTTACAAGTATTGGAGTACTTCTGTCATATTATAAAGAATTTTATAAGTACCTACTCATAAATACCCATATGTTAAAAAAATAAATAAATTATTTTTTATCGGAAAAACATAGTTACAGTAGAGACAGAATAATTTGTAATTTAAGTAGTAAGACGAAGTGTTTTTACCCTAAAGCGATAAGATTTAGTCATGGAGAAAGTTCAAACAAATAGTTTCATTAAGTTTCGTTCTTTGAATGTAGCAATTGTGCCTTTTTAACGGTGTGCAGCGAACATTGAATAAGACTATTATTTAACAGGCACAATTGTTCAGAACTAACTAAATATTTAAAATTACAAATAATTAAGAACAACATTTTGCAGCATTTAATTTATTTACTGTTTCTTAATCAATTGCAGTTTTGTTATTTTATTCTATGCAGCTTGAGAAAAACAGTTTCTAATTTCTTCCAAAATAATTTCCACTCTTCGATCTAATGCCATATAATGTGGTGTCCATAATATTGGAGCTAGTGGATCGGTTGACAATGATTCCATCATTATTTGTGACAGACGTTTGGGTCCATTATGAAATCTGAATTTTTTTTTCTATCTAATTAAGTAAAAGTTTATTACTATTAGATATAAATTAACTTACTCCATTAATATTCTTAATGTTGATTCTCTTATTATACAGCATTGTATTAATGGAGTCAGGATTAAACGATTATCTATGAAGGGATTTCCAAATCCTTTGCCTTGATCGAAATGTAATGGTGCAGAGTCATTACCGAAAATTCTAAAAATTTACTTGTTCAATACGTAAAATTAAGGAAATTTCGAAAGCAACATTTAAAAAAAAGTCAATATCTTACTCATAGTATTGATAGTGATGTCTATCCATATTGCCCATTAAAAAATCAAATACAGCCATATCCATTATGTCTAATAATCTTCGACCCTTTGTGTAGAGAGGTTGCTGACGAACCTTTTATATAAGAATAATTAAACCAAATTTTAGATCTCTTTTTTAAAAGAAAATTGTTACCTTTCTACAATAGTCCACTTCATCGTCCCATTCAGCTTTCTTTATCAGAGAGTATGACTGTTTCCATGGATGTTCGATCTCCTAAAAATGTGACAATTAAAATATAATAATAGTAATATTAAATTAATTCTTACATCAATGGATTTAGTATCTGGCAAGTAAGCTGCAATCGAACCTTCAATAATTTCGGGATTTCCACATATTGGATACCATAAACTACAGTACTGGGTACAATTCGAAAACATACAAATATTATTAGCCGGTGATAAGAAGTATCTCTGTTTAAAATATAGACCGGCTACTTCATATATATTTGATAGATTAACATTACGACCAACAACCGGTGGAGCTCGACGAAAACCAAGAGCACTACATATATATAAACAATTTTTTTTTGAATTATTATAAATTAAAAAATTAATTTTTATCGAAAATATTACCGATCTAAATGGTAACCAGCAATTTCGGCATGATGCAAATCGTAGCCTTGAAAATGAAATTGGTTGGGTTGCGTTTGATAATTTCTTGGTTGTCTATGGAATGGAATTGAAGATTTATGTAATTAATAAATTTAGCGCTTATTATATGTTGGGAACTACGAATTATTTGGTAGAAATTTTCATTTTTACCAAAATTCTATGAAGACGAATAGTTTAGCGACTAGTGGTGAGCAAATCCGTTATCTTAATTACCTCATTGGTTTAAAAAGACCAAACGTTTGATTAGGAAATTGAAGTACAAATTTCATTTGAGCGCCATTAATCTGTAAAGCTAAAGTAACAGTAATTTTTTTTTCCTAAATATTTAGGACGACAAATAATTTTAAAATAATTAAAAAAAAATTAATTACTTATATTTTCAAGTGGCAACGTAGCCAGATCATTTAGCAATAATGGAATGTATGGATCGGATTCATTATATAGTTGTTGTTTAGTAATTCCAAATTGAAATTGATGGTAGTTGGATGCATTTTCTCTAAAATTACTACTTTAGTAAATTAAACCACATACAATTTCTTAAATCTATAAAAATTACCTTAAATTTAGATTATATATATTAGCAAATGTCGGATTATACTCCTGAACTTCTTCTCTTATGATAATATATCCAAATGGTGTAGGCGTTGGATAATTTTTTGACACAGCAAGGAAATAAATTAAATCTTCAAATTTATCTCTCTGCTTATTAGGTTCCCTATAAATAAATAATGTAGGTGGTTGGTATAATTAAGACAAATATAATTTGACATTAAAATCATGAGTATGTAAGTATTAAGATATAATTGTTTGGAATCCCTCTTTGAATGAAAATTACTGACAAAAATTCAAAACACTTGTCTAATAGGCAGGTAAATTAAATTAATGTGAAAAATATATTAAAAAAAGACTGGAAAAGAACAAGGTTATTTAATCTTTTATTGTTGTTTGTTAAAGAAGAAACAAAAAAATTACTTATTATATTTTAAGCATCCATCACTGCTGGGATTTAAATCGATGAAGAAGAATACGCTAAAAAATATTCCAAAGAAAATTAATCCCGTAATTATCCTGTGAGTAAATCTTTTCTTTCGTGTTCTGATCATTTCGGATAAATAATTACACTAAAGTTATGACAGCTCATAATTTTGTATACGTAACCGTATATCGTTTATTACTAAGACGTGCTGTGTCTTTGCTTAAGTAACACGTTGAGTTAAAATATTATTTTTCATTGGTATTAATTTAACCTTAAGATTAAATTACACTTGTAGTAGAATAGCTTTATGTTCGAAACTCGACGCAATTTTTATTTATTGAATATAAAAGTGACTGATTATTTTTACGAAATAACACGTCGATGCGCACGCATATCCGTCTTTTAAGAAAAACATTGTCTGATATTCTTTTTACAGTCGAGAAAAAAATATTGAAACGGAATTCCGACTTTTTTAAGTTATATTTTCTTTTCAAATAAAAGAGACGGATAAATTATGCCTATAGTTAAAAAAAAATCATAATCCTAAAATTAAGGACTGGATGATGAAAGTGAAAAACTTCGAATTTGTAGGCGATTTTCCTTTTTTTTTTAATTTTACATTTTTTTTTGCTCAACATTAAAATCTGTGACATCAACTCATTGAAATAAACATTTTATCTAAAATATATTTTTAAGAATTTCTTCAGTCTTAACATCATTTTTTAATATACAATGTCTTATTTCTCTTAGAATAATTTCCAAACGTCTATCCATTGCAACTAAATGAGGTTCCCACAAAACCGGATTAATTGGATCTTTCGAAAATGACTCTCGCATCGCCTGCGATAATGATATAGGCCCATTTTGATACCTATAATTAACAAAAATTCTTTTATTGTCATAAATTAATTTTTTTTTTCTTAATTTGGTTACCTGAGTAACATTTGTAATGTTGACATTCTTATTAGACAGCACTGCATAAGTGGTGCCAAACATGACATATCATCAATAAATGGTTTGCCAAAGCCTCGTCCATTATCTAAATATACTGAAGTTGAGTCGTTGCCATATATTCTAAAATAAGAAAGTAATCAAAATCATTTTTAATTTTCTATGGATATAAAAAAAAAACTGTTGGTCAGAAAGAACTCACGTAAAATATTCAAAATGATGTCTATCCAGATTACCCATTAAAAAATCAAAAATTGACAAATCCATTACGTCTAATAGTTTTCGTCCTTGTGAAAACAATAAATTGTTGAAGACATGCTAAAAATTTTACTCAATTTTTTCTAATTGAAATTATATTTGTAGAATGAGTACCTTGTCACAATAGCCTTCAGGCTCCCTTTCCCAAGTAGCTAATCGTCTTGTAGAGTATGATCTTCTCCACGGAGACATCCATTCCTAAAAATAGAAAATTCTTAAAAAAAAACAATTGGCGAAATGTAAAGAATTCTTATATATATATAGTTAGAGACCTTAGAAAAAGAAAAAAAAAACAATCTCACCCAAACAAAACCTTCATCAAATTGTGGCAAAAATGCTGCAAATGAACCCTCCAGCATATCAGGATTTCCACACACCGGCTCAAAGATATCACAATAATATGAACAATTTCCCCAAAAACATGTATTATTTGCTGGTGATATGAAGAAAGTTTTCTTAATGTCATCGGATGCAATGTTTTTTATTTGTGAGGTCATATTTATTTTTCGTCCTACTGTTGGAATTGTTCGACGGAAACCTAAACAACTGAAAAATTATGGATTTACTATGTACTTGTACAGTCATTACTATGATGTTTGCATATTAATCCTACCGATCTAAGTGAAATGCGGCTATTTCTGAATTGTGTCGTTCAAAATCTTGAAAATAAAAATGATCATCTAATGTTCCCTGCTCTCTAGAAAATCTGAAGGATGAACGTATAGTTTTGTTTGTATTTGTCTCAGTTTGATTTAAACAATTACCTCATAGGCTTGAATAAGGCAAGCATTTCATTAGAATAGTGAATTATTAATTTTAGTTGAGTTCCATATATTTTTCTTTCTAAAAAATTGTTCAAAATTGTTAAAAACTTAAATTCTAATAAGATTTTCTTAACAACATTTTTAATTCTTTCACTTACCGACACTTACAATAGGCAAGGTAGCTAAATCGTTCAAAAGATTTTCTAAATATGGATCTGAATCATTGTATACATATTGTTTGCTTACTGAAAATTGGAATCTTTCCAAACTGGTGGCATTATCGCTAAAAATTAAAAATATTTAAACATTTATTTAACAACCAAAAGCCTTAGCTTTGTTTAAATAATAATAATAATTCGATTTAGAACATTTTTAAGTTTTACGTAAATTTGTATTCTTAATTTCTATGGAGACGTTAATTTTAACTTAGGTATACTAAATAAATAAAAATAATAAATATTTTTTTGTTCAGCACAATTAAAAAAAAAATCGTTATTAAAATGTTCTCTAAAACAACTTTTTTTTATACATACATTAATCCAACCAAATAATAAAACATTCAATATTTATGCACAAAATTAAGGCTTTACGACATCACTCTAATTCCCCTGTGGTGTCTTTTCATTTAAATGTTGTTTACATTTAATTTTGCTCAAATGAAATAAGATTATAATAAGATTAGCTTGTATTATACACCCAGAAGAATATGTTTTTAATATAACAATATTTCACCATCAGTCACCGCATACCCATCATTCATAAAAATGTTTAGGCATTTAGAGACATCCCATACACTGTTCTATATAAGAATTTAACTAAGTTGGTCTTATTTAATAGGAAACATTACAAATATTGGCAGGTTTATTACATTTTAGAAATTAATTATCGAAAATGGTAATTTCACTCATTGAACATTTTATAATGAAGATTTTAATACACTTTTATGGTTTATGGTACATAGACAATTGTAAATACCTACATAAGTATGTAAAATGCTCGTTAAAATAATTAAATTGTGTAAATACATCTAGGTAGGTATTTCAAATTTTAGTGCATCTTCACTACAGAAGTGTAGTGATCTTTTAATTTTTCTTTGAGTAGTGTTGCATCAAAAATTATTTCAATTTTCTCCATATTATTTGATATATGTCTAGACTTCGACAATAAATATGGGAGAAACTATTTTTTGGGAATTTTAATTGTAAAGTAGGGCAAAATATGGTTATGGGAATAAAATAAATAAATATATAAAAATATGTGCTGTGTTTTATTGATCTAACTGCCAAAATATGTAAAATAATGAAGAAATTATTATTTTTTTTTAAATTTTTTATTGGATAATTTAGAATCAATTTTGTTAAAACAAAAATGAAAATAATTTTTTTTATTTAAAAAAAAAAAAAAAATTCAGTATACTGACGTTAAGCTTAACAAAATAAAGGGGGGTGAATTCAACAAGTTTATCATTGAATATTTTAAATTTGAAGCCATTTGAAAAAAAAATTAATGAAAAAATTAACCTAAATACGTTGAAAAAAATTTTTAGCCTTAATGTAGGGGAATTGAGTCTAAAAAAAATATAATATTTGGGAAACGTTCAGAAGAATCAGAACTACAAATTGCTTTCCAAAAAAAATAAATTTATAAATTAATGGTCAATAAATATTTTTCAACAAAAATATCTTGTAGCCTGAACTCTTTTTTTTATTTCAGTTTCTATCTACATAATATGTAGATATTTATGCGTATAATGAAATATGCCAAATGGCAATAATTAAATTAGAAAAAATTCCAAATCAAATACTTACGGTATTTTAATATCCATTATGTCAGCTATAGTCGGATTCTCGGGATCTATTCTGTCGGGAATAATAACATGTTCAAATGGTTCACGTATGCCCGGTATTCTTTCTTTTGTAAGATACATTTGTAGATCTGAGAAATTTTCGACTTTTTTGTATGGAGGCCATGACGATTTTCCAATTGAATAAGAATACTTTCTACATATAAACAATAAAACAATAATAATTAAAAGAAAAAAAATTGGTAATAATAAAAATTGGAGATTTTAAATATTTAACGAATAAATTCTTCAAAGATCAGAGTAATAATTACAATTACAATATTATTAAATTGAATAAAATTAAAATATTATTATTAAATGGCTTCACACTTGTGTAAACGAAATACATAAACTTTATTATAATTGTGAAAAGGCTGATGGTATAAATACAATTATTATTTGACACATACTACGCAATTAAAACAAATATCATTGAAGCGTACATCTGTTTAGTGATTTAAGAACATTTTTAAACTCAAGAATAAAATGTTTACATTGAATTTATTTAAGTACAATAATTTTGGCAATTATTTAAGGAATATATTATTAAATGGACTTACTCAGTAAAATTAAAATATTGTATGCATCCAATTGTCGATGTATCTAAATGTATAAATAATAAAACACCCACAAATAACGTAAACAAAATTAGACCAATAATTAATCTCTGTTTACATTTCATTGGCCGTCGCCATGCCATTTTTATTTTCTTTTATTTTCAAAATTAGGTATTATATTAGCAATAAAAATTTTATACACAACTTTTGGCCGCACGCACTCTACCAACATTATATATTGTATAATTGTCATATTTGTTGCCAACTCAACAATACATTTTTGGGTAATATTTAAAGCCGGTGAATGATTCAAAATTGTAGTAGAGGTGATTATGGAAAAAATATTAGTAAATTTTGATATTTATTTACTAAATAAATGGCTTAGTGTGTAAGTTTCGAATAGAAGGTTTCTATTTGTTCCTACCTGAGCAATTGGAAATTATTGCAGATGTCATTTTATACATTTTATTTGAAATGCTTGGAATTTTTTTTTAAAGGGTTGGAGTCATAAAAGTTTACAGTTGCATTGCTGATCTTAATTAAATTCAACATTTTTTTCTCCTTTAAAATGTTTAGAGTGACAATGTTGATTTTATCTAATAATTATCTATTTTAAACTTTTTTTTGAAAATGAACAGGAGGGGCGGGGGGAATGGAAACATACCTAAAATGACGACGATGAATATTAACATTCAAAAAAAGGAATTTACTAGAACGGAAAAAATTGGACGCATAGAAAAAGCTCTTATTTCCTTAATTTTAGTCTAATAACAGTTCTATAAATAATTCATGATTTTCTATGAGATTTTCTACTAGATATACATGAGAAAAACCTGACCAAACTTATGTATGATTGGTATAAATACAAATTTACGAAATTGCATATTAATTTATTTAAGTAACTGCCTCTACCTACATTTATATGACTACAATGATTGTACAAAAATTGTTATTAGAAAATTGGAAATACATTTTATTATTTATCACTTATTATTGTCCATTATTACCTACATAAATTTTATTATTAATATTTTTTAAAAAAATGTAAGTTATTTTATTCCAAATCAGTATATCTTTTATATTTCTAACTTTTTCTTGGATATACATTTTCGAATTTCCCCCAAAATTAAGTGTACACGTCGGTCTAATGCTACCAAATGTGGTTCCCATAATATTGGCGATAAAGGATCCTTGGACATTGATTCTCTCATTACTTCGGACAGTCGTTTGGGTCCTCTATGAAATCTGCAAAAAATTCAAAGAATTTTAACACTTACATTTTACAATTAACTTTATATACAGGTAACCTTTGTACTAGAAAGTAAGGAGGAAGGGAAGGCAGAAAAATACTGCTTTATACGAGATTAAATTAGAAAATGTCATAATCTATAATCCAAATTTATTATATTTTATTTTCGCAATATTGAAACCGCGTTATATTAGTGCCGCATTAAACAAGGGTTACCTGTACTATACATACTCTAGTAATGTTGCTAAAGTTGATTCTCTAATTAAACAACAATCTGTTATCGGAGCTAGTATTAAATAGTCATCATAAAATGGTCGGCCAAATCCTCGTCCGTTGTCTAATATGAGTGGTGCTGAGTCATTCCCAAAAATGCTAATATTAAGTAAAAGTAATGAATTAATAACAAGTATACGAAAGAACAGTAAACTACATACATATGTACATTGTACATCCCTCTGCCGAAAATTTAACTATACTTACTCAATATAATCGTAGGAATGTCTATCAGCATTTCCGATAAGAAAATCAAAAACGGACAAGTCCATTAGATCTAATATTCTTCTACCAGAGGCATACAGCGTTTCACTTCGTACCTACAACAAAATAATAATCAGATAAGGACGAATCGCTTTCTTACCATTTTTAATCAATAATAATTGAAAATTAATAAAAATTAAAAAAAGGAGAGGAGAAGAAAAAGTAAATAAATAATAATCAATAAGCATAAATTAAAGATCACCTCTTGGCAGTAATCCGTTTTATTTTCAAAATGTGCCTTCCTAAATGGAGTGTACGATCTTCTCCAAGGATGTATCTCAAACTTAAATAATTAATTAAATATATTTCTTTAAATTAAGCATTAATTCTTACATTTAATTCAGAACCATCAAATTGACCAACATAGGCAGCAAAAGAACCTTCCATGGAGTCATTTTTACCACAAACCGGATAAAGGATATTACAGTAATACATACAAATGCCATAAAAACAAGAATTATTTGCCGGCGATGTGAAAAAGGTTCGTTCAGTGTAGTTATCAGCGTGTCTTAAAAGATCGTTTGTTACGCTGATTAAGCGACCTGTAACTGGCATAGTACGACGAAATCCTAATACTCTAAATAAAAATTAAAGTATTTTAAACAGAATAAAATTAAAAAATTTGAAATTTTTAATACCGATCTAAATGGAATGCAGCTATTTCGGCATGATGTCGTTCGAAATCGGTAAAATGGAAATGATTAATTCTTGTTTGAACATCTCTGGCAAATCTTGCAAGAAAATAGTATTATATTATTATTTGAACTGTAAGATAAGTTAAAGGATAAGAAATTACCTCATCGGTTTGAATAATGCAACGGTTTCATTTGGAAAGACAATTTCGTATTTAATTTGAGTTCCTCCTTCAACTTCATCTAAAGAGACAATTTCAAAAATAAGTTATTGTTATTTTATCTAATTATTAGAATAATTACTCATGCCAATAATAGGCATTGTAGCTAAATCATGTAAAAGTGGTTCAACTAAAGGATCTGATTCACGGTATGTGTACTGTCTGGACATTGACCATTGAAATTTTACCAAGTTACTTGCATTTTCACTAAATGAATTTAATTTTCCACATTTGTTCATTAATATTTATTATATGGAAATATTGAGTTCTGTGAAAACCTTACAAATGTGCATTTTTGTAATATACCTGATTGGTATTTCCAAAATATCTGATAGAGTTGGATTATATGGATCAATTTCTTCTTCGATAATAACCTCTTTATATCCATCAGCGAATTTGAAGTATTTTCCACCATTTACATAAATATAAAGATCAGCAAATCTTTCTTGTGTTTTATAAGGTCTATATAAGAGTTGCCTACAAAGTAAATTTAAAATTATTTTTGTTTAAAAATCACTTTTAAAGTTATTTTTAATCCATCATATTTTGAAACAGATAAATCTACAGATATAGACCTGTATCGATTGTTCAATGTTAGTTTTTGTTATTGTAAAAATTGAATAACCACCACTTGAATAAATATTGTTTGGTTTGTGTGCGTTTATTCAATCAATAAAGATAATCGAGCTCATGAAAACATCATTTTCACGGTTTTTAGGTCTAGTTCATTGATAGTCAGTTAATAGCTATTATAATTCTAGTAGATGCCTGCATCTATTGGTTATTATTGTTGGTTGATTGTCCAACCTACTAATCCAACTTATTTAAATTATAGAAAATTGAATGCCGGTAGAATGAGAACACTAACAATTTTTTGTAACCACGTATTTCAAATTTAATTTAACTTTATTTTTACTTACTCTTTATCTGTCAATGACAAACAGTCTTTAAATGATGTGGTAAAATCCATATGTAAATCAAATACTAAAAAAACGATCAAAAATAATATGAATAACCAAAAGCTAATTGTTAGCCTTTGTTTTATTCTTATTGATCGTATCCATGCCATTTTTGCTAAAGAAATGTTGGAAAATTTATATGACACAACATAACTACACGTAACTTCTCAATTTACTGTAAAGCGAGCCTACCAATGAAATTGAAGAAAAAAATATGATGACGATTAAATTTGCCATATTTTTGTCAAGAACGTTTCTATCTATACATACAGATAATTAGTAGGGTAGCATGGTGACATTTAATTGGCTGACATTACAAAATTGCCTATCTAAGTCAATATTATTAAACTCATCCAATTGCATTAGTTGCTAAATAATAGTGCTATAATAGTGCAAATTCTCCTTTTAGTTCAGGATGCACGCTCCAACTAATGACTAATTATAGCTGTTTCTGTCAGTTTTGACAATTTGATTTACAATTTAAAAAATGGTTAAGTCGCCAGTATACAAACGTCGATTAAACTCTAATTAAGTTAGCTCAGAATAAAGTCTTTTACCGACGTCCTGTCGCCATTTTTATTAGACTTTCAAATAAAATTACTACATGCGAATAGAAACTATTATTTGACTTTAGAATAGTTCTGTTATATATTAGTCACATACTGACTTTTTTCCAACCTATGTCATTGTAGCCATTGTAGAACCGTCACTAAGAATTTGTTTGGACCAGTAGATAAGCACGATCGAAAACGTGAGAACGAACGAATCAATAAAATGTTTTATATAATTTTCTTATTAAACAGTGGCAGTCCCAGTGTCAGTGCATTAATTAAAAATCTACTTAAAAGCTCATTCTTAGTTAGAATAATAAATAACTCGATTATTTTCCCATCTTATTACACTTTTTTTAGAAGTCCGTTCTTGAGCGAATAAATAATTTATATGAATTAATTTACTCAATAAAAAAAAATATCTCACTTTAATTCCATTCTGATTGATGTATACTGTTTAAAACTTATTATTTTATGCTGTACTAAAATGATTTTTGATTGTGAAAACTTTAACATTTTCCTGTGAAGTAATTACAAAACTTATAACTTATACGGTATGGTTTGTTGAGAATTACTGGTTTGCTTCACAAAAAATTAGCTTTTGCTTTGAAATTGTATTTTATTTAATATGAAACAAACAACAAAAAACCATAAGTACAAAGCGTTCTTTTTCCCTTTTTTATTTTCTTATAAATATTTACGGTCTTGAATTCGATAAATGAAATTATGTTTTTGATTTACCACTGCTTATATATTTTTAATAGTTAAAAATAAACTGAATTGTAATTCGTAACAACTATAAATTTATGCATAAATTGACTTGAAATTAATTGTTTAATTTAGAATATCGTATAATGATAATAGGATAATGGCAATAGGAAAAAATTACTAATACATGATTATGATCAAATAAATAACTATTTTTGATGATACAATAAGTTTAAACAAATTTCACAATTTTACATTATCACATAAGAGATAATCTTTTATGTATTTACACTTAAGAAAAATGAATTCTATGGTTCATAGGGTAGCAAGTCATAAGTTCCTTCAGCTAACTTCTTTTTATTTACTAAAATACAATTTCGTACTTGTTGCAAAAGAATTTCAACTCGCCGATCTAATGCTGTATAGTGTGGTTCCCATAATACC
>JANSTT010010556.1:0-24610 GCA_026745375.1 Platyura marginata | reverse complement strand
AAAACTACATAGACTACGTGAAAACTACATAGACTACAAAACTACATGCCAATTTTACATATTTTTGTAGTTTATGTTGTTTTCATCATTTTTTTGTGTTTTTCCCATCCCTGGTATTCAGTGACTTTTTGTGTGCCTTCGATAAGTTTGTTGTTCCAAACCATTGTGTTACTATGGTAAATGAATAATGCAGTTCGGGCGTGCTAAAAGGTTCTAACTTGAGTCATTTTCTTTCATGTCAGTATTTCTGACTTAAAAAAAAAAACAAATACGCCGCTAAGGTTATTATGTAATTGGTAAAGAATTTTGTATCCAACGAGACATGGTTTTGATTTTTTTTTCTGCATTATACACCTCCATTTTAATTATATATTTTTTTTTTCTGCAGGTACATAATTTAAAAATGTTGTGATTAAATTGGTTAATTTTATATTGTGGGAATATTCAACAGTTTTCATTGTTTTATTCAAACAAATTTACTTTGTTGAATTATTGTTGAAAAGTATACTTTCAAATATTAGATTAGATGAAATAAAATTAAAACAAAAAAAGACGGAAAAAATAAATTCATATGCTTTCTAGAATAATATTTACCGCGTCGTGCGTCGTGTGGAGTGAAGGAAGGTTTGCTGAAAATATTTCCAAATATATTTAATGTTTTTTTTACGCAAAAAACAAACAAGGGTGGTGTGTTGTAAGTAAGTGAACTGAATAGATAAGAAAACTATTTAAAATATGCAATTCCTATTACCTTGCTACCATTTTTTTTACGTTGTTTACGTTTTTTTTTTAGCAAATATTTGCTTTTTTGTTAAGCCATTTTTTCGTTTGAAAAATCTATGCCAGGAAGCTATTTTAAAAATAATTAGTAGGTACTACAGTAACTAAATATATATTTATGTACATAGATAGGTATGTAAAGGTATATTGTTTGTTCCACCTTGATTATTAATCAATTTCTGCAACCATTTATAATGCAACTTAAATTAACGTCAAGGTGCCGATTAGTAATTTTTGTTGGCAAGATCAAGAGGCTCGTAATGTTCCCCAATAAATCAGTTGTGTAAACGGCGGTAATTTGGCCGCAATTATTCATAAGAATTTCTGAGTTTTATTATATAGTAGGTATATCTCATAATAAAAACGAGTGGGTCCAATCTGATTAATTGCATCACTGAAAGATAATCAAGGTATATAGGAACAGAAACGCAGAAATCGTCTTAATTAGTAATTTTCAAATATAGTATATGGGATTTTAGTAGATATGATACCTTAGAGATTGTATTATTCACTATTTTCAATTCAAATGTTTTAGCTTGGACATTCATAATAATTAAATATAAAATGTGATTCGTTGACTTTTTCTAAAAGAAAAAAAAATTTAGGCTGATCCATCTCTTGTTAGAAAGGCATTTAAACTTGAAACTGTTTTTGTCAGTATTTTATGGTGTTTTCATTATTATTACAGGGTAGTTACATTTTTTTTTTCTTCAAGAGGGATGGTTTAATATTTAAAAGATAATCATAGATTATTTTGCAGTTTATCTAGTAAAATATTTGTTTTTAATTATTAACATTTAAATTTAAATAATTTGATTTTTTTTAAGGTTCATTTTACTATTATTTTTATTAGTACATATTATTGTCTATAAAATCAAAACTATCCATTATTAAAAATCGTATTTTATCTCAATTTTGTTCGTTAAGAAATACTCCTATATCTGAGTCATCTGAAATTTAAGAATGCAAGGATATTTTTAAGATCGGACTATGTACTTATTTTTATATCGGTATAATAATCGAAGGATATTATAATTTTGGTACGAAGTTTGGAATGGCCCTTAATAGAAAAAAATTCGTTATTCTCATGAAATTTTAAGTTGAAATTTGCATGACCGTTCCGTCCGTCCGTGTTTGTTTGTTTTTAAACAAATGTAAAAATGTATAGGGGAAGGTAAGGTCCTAATGTACAATAGAATAGGAATGTAGAAAAAAGATTTCATTTAGAGACCAAAAAGTTCCACGACCACGTATAAACATACATAATTTAAATTTTTGAGGTGTTATTGTGAAAAAAGACGACAAAATAATCAGTATAATTTCCTGACAAAATGTTTCTCTCGAGCTAAGTCCATATTTCAATATATTTTATTTAATTAAAATTATTTTTTTTAGATTTGCCACTATTAATAAATAATTGGTTTTCAAGACGTCCAACCTGCTAAATTTTTAATATGTTATTGAACTATTCAAAAATAATTGAAAAAAGGATAACAAATTATATGGGAGCCATATTATTAAAAAAGATTTGGATTTTTAAAAATGATTAAAAGGATCTATAAATTATTATGACTGTTGTGAGAAGAAATTTTTAAGGATATACATACATACATACATATATGAGGTATCTTTAATTTATGTTATTATGAATTAAACTCTTAAAAAGAAGTAAGTAAACACTAAAATGTATTAATTTTTAAAGATTTAATTAATTAATTTTTTTTATTTTAGATTTTTTTAACATTTTTATAAAATTAAATATGGAATGTGATGAATTCAAACCTAAGATACAATTTAAAAATATGGTAAGTCAACTTACACACATATATTTTTTTTAATTTTATCATTTTAATTTACTAATATTGGGTTTGTATAATTATTCGCAAAAAACTGGTTGTGGATGTGACTTTAAAAATTAAATAATTCATTAAATTCCCTATAGAGTTAATTCTAAATTTAAAGTTAGTAAAGGAAAACTTTTTTATTAAATTTGTTACATTTCAACGACAGTTAATTGTGATTGCATCTCAAAAATGTTTATATCCTGTTGTTGAAGCCGCATTTATAATAACTATGACTAATTTATGGACAATATTATCACAATGATTATTACATAAACTCAAAAAATGTATCTGATCGATATTTTAAATCAAAATAAAAGTACGTACAAACAAAAGTACATGATTTGAATATTTATTGATTAATCAATAAATTTCTATCAGTGAACAGTGAAATGCCGTTGATTTAAATTATCAACGGGCCAATGATATACGACAGAAGCAATAGTGTTACACTTAAAACATGTAAAACATTGTTTTAACTAATGTACTTGTTTACAATAACAATGAAAAACTAAACGACAATTGAATATTAAATACGAATATGGTGAATGGCGCGTCTACCTTTATGGGACATTTTTGCACATATTTTGGTGGTTAGCATTTAGCATTTTTAATATTAAAATTCATATTAATATGTTGTGCACATTTGCTTTTAAAACAATTTATTAATAGCGTCTGGGATTCCATGTCATAAACATCATTTTTTAACAACAATGAAAGGAGTTGTCTCTGTTTTCAAGTTAAGATGAATCATCCATATATGTATGTATTTGGTTTTTTTTTTTTTTTTTTTTATCTTTGAATATTTAAATTATTCTTATAGTCACATATACATATATAATATACATATTAGTAATCTATCTACTGTATAGTATGCATATATACTAGGTATCTATGTATGTATATATACAATTATTTATATCAATTTATATTCTACATATTTAATTTGAAGCACCCAGGAAAAAATAGCAAGGTGGTGCTGTGACTAATTTCGATTAATCCGAACATTTTTAAAAGACCTCGACATCAGAGATGTTCCCCAAAAATGTCAACCTGTTTATCGTGAATAGAAAATTACAATTTGCAATATAATCGTTGTTGTATTGATTTAGTTTTTTTTGTTTAATCTTCATACATATGTATAACTTTTTATACTACAACGAAAAATAACTCTTTTTTCAAATTTTCCAATGGTCACCTAATCCGTAACCTTGCTATATATATATATACATATATAAAAAAAAGAAAAATCTAAATTTTTCAATGACTTATTTGTATATAATTTGGAACGATCATGTTTGATCTTGTTTTGGTTATTGTTTTGTTAGTCGTGTTGTATCTTGTTCATCCGCTACTAATTTTCCAATATACAGTAGGTGGTATATGGTATCAATTTATGTACTTTTATTGTATGAATTAAAATACATATCTACGTACATATGTATGTTACTAATATTAGTACAAATTATAGTAGTTGTTAACATAATTAATTAAATAATAAGCCGGGTCTAAAACGTACATAAAAATTCAAAAACTGAATAAATAATAATTTAGAAAGAATAATAAAAATTAGAACCAAAATTTGATAAGAAACTAACAAAAGAGAAGAAACATACCATAATTAGTAAAAAATCGGTATAAATACCATGTTTGGTGTCTGGAACAAAAATGAGATCTACCAAACGAGTATTAAAAATATGGAAAGAATAGTTTTTCACTGATTAATTCGTAATATCAGTCCTAATATTTCTAGAATCTAGACTAACCATTGTTTGTTTAACCTCTTCAGGGACGAATTTTTAATTTTGGATTTTTTAATTTTTAATTTTTTAATTCTTAAAGGTATGGTAATGGTGAATAACGGTAATTTTGATTGGAAAAGTAAACATACACAAATGTGTCAATATCTCTGAAGAGATCAAAGACAAAACTTTCTTAGTCAATTGAAAGAATTAAGAATAATTAAAATTATGAGCTAGTTCTGTCTACGAGTTTTTGGTGAAAAGTATTCAGGTTATCAGCATGGTTACAATAGAGTGTCTTTACACGAGGCACAATTTCATGCCTGAAAGTTTTACTCAAACTGGTTCTTATTTGTTTACACGAGGCACGAAATCATGCCTATAATTTACAGTCATGTTCGGTAAAATAGGGAACAGGCATATTTTGTATGAAAAAGTCGAAATTCAGTAATTTCTCCTACTTGTTAGGATTGATACGTATTCATTATTTTCAAACGCTAATATTTTCCGGATATATGGAAGGGAAATAAGGACAGCTGCAGGACTTAAGGATGCCTGTTGTTCGAAATAATAGGGATGGACAGGCACTCGTAAATACTCAGAGTTTGAAATTATTTAATTAATGATAACTGATTTGAATAAAAAGCCGATCGCGAGGTTTTTAGTTTTCATTTCTCAAACGAGGTCTTAGCAGGACTGTTGTGTACTTAGAAACTATAGTCCGACGCCACCCAAACATCACCACCATCTTTGACTCCGACTCTGTCGCCTTAGGTCTTAGAGTGAAAATTATATTCCATCTGTTTAATGAACATGATTTAAGCAAATCTTAAAGTAATTAAAAAAAATTCTATTCAACAAGTGAAGTCATAAAAATTAGGTAGATACATACATATACATACGTACCTACATATATTATGATAAAATAATTTATTACTAAACATTAGTATATTGTTGAGCAATAATTATAAAACTAACTTAAAATAAAACAATACATAGTCAGTAAGCAAAAGTTATTCTGACTTATGTATAGTAATTTTTAGTGTTCATAAATTTTAAACAACACCTTCGATATGACTTCTACTATTTATGAATTTTATCAATTATTTTATTATCTACATACATAATATGAATTATTAAATTTATTTTACAATTAGTTTTGTATACATGTAAAATAAGTAGTAATTATTGAAATTAACAATTATGGATCATTTGGTAACATGCGCCACTTAAATATTTCTTTTATGACGTATGATGATTGATCGCCAATAGTCAATAATACTCCAGGGACAGAAAATCAGTACAGTCAAAATGCGTATTGCATAATAGTCGTTTAATTGTCCTTAATCCCCATAGATAAATTTCACGGTAATATAGTAAATGTTTATTGAAAAAAAATCACTAGTCTAGGGTGGGTCGATTGAAATTTTTTTTTTTTTTAAAAAAAATATTAAATTGGAAATGGTTCAACTAAAAAATTTAATTTTTCTCCAAAATGTTTTAATGGCAAACTACTTAAAGGGTCTCCCTATGATGTGGCTCTATGTTCCCTCGTTTAGGGTTAAAGGGTTATAAAGGTGCAATTTTAGAGTTTTTATAGGGATCCTGTAATCCTGTAATTCTGTTTTTAGTGTAGTAGTTATAATTTGTTTTAATGCTAACAGTTGTAAATAAGAATTTTTAGTTATTAACCCTAATATGAATATATTTTTCGAATATTTCTTAATGAATGGTTAGCTTCATGATATTTCTATCAGTCTATCTGAATGACCCCTTTCAATGACATTATTTTGTACACCATTCTATCAAACTTTAATTACATTATTTTTTTTTTTTTTTGTATCTCCATTCATTTGTAGCAAAGTATGTATTTCCGAAATTCGACAATTTATGTACAAATTGAATTTATATGTAACCTAGTCAAAACATATTAAAAAAAAATTTAAATCAATAAATCAAGCGATCATAGAACCTAATTTATTGTATTTGCTTAACCTTTGAATGAATTACATATTGTCTGCGCAGACTGTATCGTGCTAATTGAATTGAATCATTCGTTCAAACTATTTAATACTTTTTATTTATTTATTTATTTTTATTTATTTATATAAACATCGGGCACTACTATTCTTTCTATATAGTTTTGTGTATACATATATGTATGTAGGATACAGTATGGATACGTACATATATAGTGTAGATCTTCTTACTCAGCAAATTTATATGGTATGTGTCAACGCACTTGAATGTTACATGTGGGATTTTTATTGTCAATTGGAAATATGGATTTTTGTAATGTAACAACAAAAAAATAAAAAAGAAGAAGAAGAAATAAAACAAAATATATCTATGTATCATAATTAAAAGCAATGATTGTATTTCGTATTTATATGTATTAGTCATTTATTTGAAAATGTGCAACAATGCAAAAAATAAAAAAAAAAAAAAAAATAAAAAATTACATACATAAGTACGTAAAAGTGCAGAAAATCTACATAATATCTAAATTCAAAAATTAATACATAGCGTGTGTGTAGTGCATATAGTAGCAGTAGACAACAGCATGTCAAGATTATTGTCAGAGATAAATATAATTTCTTAACAGCTGTGTTATAACACTGCGTTTGTATTTTCAATTTATATTATGATTCGCACATACAATGCACATATGTGTATGTAAAACCTTTTTATAAAATGTACACAATATAATTGATAATTTAAAATTACTATATATTATGCTCACAAATGTATACCCCGTCTACGTACTAATAAATAAATGTGTATATTTATATTATTATATATATAATAATAATAATTAATTTATAATTAAAAAGATGCATAAAGAAGTGCAGCAAAATGTGGCATAATTTATGTGTGTGGATGTGGTTATTTTTTCCCATTAGGTATTTATTTTTCTATTTTATAATAATATAAATATGAATCTAAACAATTTTTTTTTAAATCCAAAATACTTCTTTTTTTGAAATTGACCTGATATTTGATATAGACTTTATTGATAAAAGGCCATTTCTTGTTAAATTTGTAAAATTGCACATTTCAAAAATATTTTTAACTTTTTTTTTTAACATAAAATTTACTTGCATATTAAACTGAATTATTGTTTTAATGAATCAGTAAAATTAGTAAAAACTATCGGAAACTATTTCTGTTTCGCAATTCGGAATTATTGAATCTCAAAATTTTCAAAATTTAAAAAGTATTTTAAAAATTAACAAATATTTTACATTTTATATTTATTACCCGTTATTTTGAAGGAAATTAAAAACTTTTTTATTCATTTCGTCAAAATGATCAATGAAACAAATTCGATTTTCGCTTAAGTTAGTTAATTAATATTAATACTGAGAAAATACTTGTTTCTATAAACTTCTATTATTTTTAGTTCAAATAAGGTGGGGAAGGTGTTGAATATATGATTAAAATTAAAGCTGCAAAAGTATATGAATAGGACTAAGTTCACCTCTGGTTATTTTTAATTCATTTTTCCATCTCTAATGGCCGAAGCGCGACATTTCTGCTTGAACTAACTACCCGAAATTAACGCGGCAATTTTGCAAGTGGAAAGGATTTTATCGACTTTTTAGCTTGCTTTTCAAAATCTTCTTGATTCCTACTATAGCTTTCGACATCCTTCGAAATGCGATCGAATTGTTACATTATATAAAAGTAATCATAGTCAAATAGCCATAGAAGGACCCTAAAGCATTTTTTTTTTGTAATTGATTAAGAATTGAGTCTACCAACCAGTTGAATAGCTCTTTATCTTACCCATCTCTTCGACGACTTCTCAGAAATATACAAAAATAGGCTGTCATTTGAAACCTATATTTAGATTACATAGTTTAAATAGTAAAAGTTTTAAATTAAATAATTAGAATAATTGATATTAGAAATAAAATCAAAATATTTAACAACTCACCATATTTTTCGCTAACTCCAATTTTAACCTCATTGACTGCTTTTCTGGTCTTCTTTATTGGTTGGCCAAGTATTGTGTAATTTCCTAAATCAATTTGTTCAACAAACAGAATATACACTTTGCCCTGTTCGAGTTCATCGCGCACATACCCCCTGGGTTTCAATGTCTCTTTGTAAATGTCACACTCACTATTATTTCTATAGGAAAATTGTAATCTTAACAGTAGTGGCAGTTTGTATCCTAGTTGTTTTTTGTATACCTCCTTAACTTCAAAAGTCACAGAAAAATTTCGTCGTCGATCGGAGCTCATTGATCGAACTTTTCCTTCAAATACTGTTGGTGCCTCAAATGCTAATGTAGTTGGATCGCGTGCCGAACAAAATCGACGTTGTTTGGTCCGGGGAGTTGGTTGCAGACGATTTTCATGTCTAGATTCTCTTCGGTTGCGGCCAGGTAATATTAATGTTGTCTTATGTACATTTGGTACTTTCAATTGGACATTGCTCAATGATGTTTTCTCATTAAATATTGCTGGAGTATTATTATCGACATTTTGTGACATTAATCCTAATCGATATCGATAAGCCGCATTTCGTGCCCGTTTTTCATTTGAACGTACCATCCATAACGCTTGTAGAGATGATGTTGGTTCAATAGGACTGGGATGTGTTCTATTGTCGTTCGTTTTATTATTAATGCCATGATGTATTAATTTTTCACGATGTGGTCGTCGTAATCGATTCTTTGAAATTTTTCTATCGTCAACTCGTTCAAAATGTTCGTCCACTTTTCTCGACCTCATCATTAATGTATCACGATCATGATGATAATTTTTTTCCAAATTTATTTCTGTAACATAATCACTAAACTTATTTGTATGACTATTGACATTTGGAACATTTATTTCATTGTAGTTATAATTCTGGAATTGATTGCGGAAATATTTATGATCATCCGTTTGGGCAGTGGATGTGACTGTGCCTAGACGATTTATATCGTTGCCATGAAACAATTGGTTAGATTGTGATATTGTTAGGTGCATACCAGCAGCACCTTGACACCAATATACCAGTAACATGAGGACTGGCAACCATGGAAACATTAAAAATTTGGCCAGACTCCATTTGCGCAAAACGTGCGCATACATGACGTCCTCTAATCGCCGTTATACTCAATACTATCACAGGGACATCTAGGTCCTCTGTTTGTCCACTCTTGATGGCCTAGGGTGCTCTTTGTGGCCGATGCGTATAATATTTATTCATTCGCAAACAATAGGTAAGCTGATGATAATTGTTACGTTTGATCGTCATGTTCGTTGTTGTCCAATGCGATAAATGTTCACTGCACATTTATTTTTATTTTCCAGAATTTAATAACACTTACGATGTTTTGTCGACGCATACATTTGTGTACGTTCATTTAATAAATTTGTTAAAAAAGTTTTTCGATTCCATTGATGCGTAAAAAGACGCATGTCACTTTATTCACAAATCTAGAAAAAAGATATAGAAAAAATAATTGTTTGGTAAATAATTTTTTATTGATTTAAACTAAATGGTTCAGCAATTGACAGTAGAAAACTAAGGAATTTTTTTCCAAATATTGGGAATGCCGCAAAGATTACTTCTAAGATTCATTTATATTCGTATTTTACATTTAATTTATGCTTTTTGAAAATAGTTATCGTTGTACTATGTGGAATAGTGGAATTTCAATCAAAAAAATATTAAAAAAAAAAAAATTTTTTTTTTCGTTTCTCTTAACGTTTCGTTCGTTAGTTTTCTTCTCATTAAATTAATAGAAACGTTCGAATAAATTGCATGTGCATCATTACATAATAATATTACTAAAGGATTTTCATATAAAGAAGCCATAGAAATTTTGTTCGCTTCGCTTGCACAACATCTACATCTGTGCTGAAAAACATTAACCAGAAGAAATATTAACAAAAAAAAAAAAAAACGGATGAAAATTCAACTCCAAATTATTCATCATGCATGACTCTAAAATACATAATTTGATATTGAATCAAAAATGACATTCGATTAGGTGATCTTTTGATTGTTGATTGATCAAAACGACGACAATTCTCATAGTATTATTCTATTACTTTTAATGCACAATACTAACTATATTTAATTTTATATTGCAGTACATTATTTCAAGCTAAATTTGATAACAAATAAATAGTTGATTGGTAAATTATCCTATTACGATCTAATTCAATACAATTTTCCTTTTTTTTCCCGATTCCTATAAGTAGGTACATCGGACTAATAACTTTGAAAAAGCAAACAAAATAATAAAAATCAAAATGTTTAAAAAAAGAAAGCTATGTTTATAGATTTGTAAGTTCAATGGACCGCGAAAACATATTTTTCCACGATGCGGAACTACCAGAACTTTTTATTTCGCGCATTAAGTAACAATCGATGATAATTTTACGTATATATATTTTTCGATATTGAACTAATTAGAAATATGTATATATATACATTGTACATATACGTATGTATGTATATATGTAGAGTTTGAGCTTCAGGTATTGTATTTTAATATATTACAGTTTTACGGATGTAAATTTAATAACTATTTGATAAACACTGTAAAAAAAAGTTTTTATTTTTCAAAGAAAAAAGGATATAAATTTTTTTTTTTTGATAGCTAAAAGATTAGAGATGTCAATTGCTGGTCCATTTACCTTATATCATAATACTTTGGTTTGATTTAAGATAAACACACTATCGTCTCATAAATAAGATTAATTAAAAAAAAAAAAGAGAAAAATTCCATTAATTTTTCAGACATTTTCTTTTAGATTTTCCCAATTTTTTTTTTCTCCTGTAATATTATTGATGCTTTTCCATATTACTGGTGTTTTAGAGTTACTATATAGTTGCTTCATTCGTGTCTATTTTTACTTTAATATTTACTACTTTTCCTTAGTATTTTATACACAACTCTCAGGCGTGTGTCTTCTGTACGTACGCATATGTACGTCTACTCTGTATCTGTAATGAGTATCCGTTTTTAAACACGGGGCCCCAATAGTGGTGTGATGGTGGCAGTAGTGATGATGGAATAATGTATATATTTTTTTTTTGGTTTCGATGTAATAATAAAAAGAAGAAAAACTATGTATTCTAAGTTGGGAATAGACGGTGAAAATGCTTTACAAAATTTTATACATTACATATCACACAACGGCAGACACACATACACACGCACACAAACGTACAACCACACAGAAACGGAGAGACTGGTGGAAAAACGTGTGAAAAAAATTTATTTCACTTACTGCAGATTTGTTTCTGGCACAGTATTGAATAAAAATTAACACCCGACTTTTTTAAATGGTTTTTAATTTTCGTTTTCCTCCTTTTTCAAACTGAGATAACATACAATTGGTCACAGTGTTTTTTACTTTAAACTTTAACTTAAAATTGTGTTGCTGAAAATCACCGAAAATTGTCGTGTGATCGAGATTTTTTGCCGTTTCGAAAACGTTTTCCGAAACACCCGTTTTTCGAAACTACCAAAACGAAACAAAAAACACTCGTTTTTCGAAACTATCAAAACGAAACAAACAAAAAAAAAAAAAATAGTAAAAGAAAAAAAGAGAAAAAAATCCGACGGCGCGCGCGATAATTGTAGAGGTCGAGAAAGCCTGCTTGGAAATAGACCGTACACTGAAACTCTTTTTTATAAAATTGATGAAAATGTTAAAAGAGATGAGTCTGTGAGATGGATGCACTTGGCGTTTTTCACGAGTTTTATTTCGGCACTCGGTTAAGTATATGAGACAATCGGACAACATTTTCTATATCTGAATCTGAATATATCGTCCCGATCTAAATTACGCTGATGTCGCTAACCGCTTTTCGGTGAGTTTCGCGTTTGGCGGAGTCTAGTTGTATATCGTATATAAAGGTATATAATATTGCATAAAATAAGTAAAGTATGATTTGTTCTACGATGAGTATATCTATGGGTATCATAGAAAAATTAAGATGAAAAAAAAAAAAAAATATCGAAATATAATTATTAGACAAAAAGTTTGTTTTATCAAAATTAATTCACTAACTTGAAGCAATTGATAAAAAATTGCATTTTAATTTTCCAATAAACAAATATATTATAATACACACACACACACACTCAATTTTAGTGTATTCACTTTTCTATGTAAATTTGTTTTTATTTAATTTACCGACAATAATGTTACATAATAGACAACAAACCAATAAATCGTTATTGTCAGCAAACAACAAATTTGTCTAATGAAACATTCAAAATAATTATCACAAAATAAATTAATTTAATTAAAATAAAACTAAATTGTCCATAAAATGTTTTAATTATAATTAAAATATTGATTTCACTATAACTACAGCGGGTTTAATTTTATTTTTTCGGGGCGGCAATTTTAAATTCAATTAAATTTTTAAATTAATAGTCAATTATTACTGTTCTGAAACGACCGTTATATTCACCCCGTATTATTAAGAACAAAAATTTCACAATATTTTTAATTTATATTTTAAAACAATAAAACAATTGTAATTATTATTTTTAATTTTTTTTTTATATTTATATAAAATTTCCAACCATATAAAAATTTCAAAAAAAAAACCGTGCGACGTGTTTCACTGTCGACTTCAGACTGACTGACTAAATGTAGTACAGTAGAAACCGAATTTTTTTTTCCACAACATGTAATATTGTATGTGCACATGGACAATTTTACAGTAGCACACTTTGTGTGTGCGCTGAGCTCTGTTGCTCTTCTTCTTCAGCCGCCAGCCAAACCAGAGCAAAAAGCTTCTTCACATTGTTCATTTGAGTATATATCGTACATATATATATAGTGGTATAATAGTAAAGCGTATTTTTTTTTTATTCTACCAGAGAAAAAGGACTCGGGGTCGGGGTCACATAATAGAGCAGTAATAATAAAAGTCATGGGGACAATATAATAAAAACAATAATCGTTGGTGTTTATTTTTTCGACCAGACACAATGAGAGGGCGATGAAATAAAATTATCAATAAGTTTATATTGTAATAAATTGCATGTGGGATTATATTTCGTCGACTGTTGGAATGTGAAAAAAATTCAATTACATGCTAAATTAATTATTGTTTATTTGGTTTTGTAGAAGGTTTTTGTTATTTAGTTATTTATTTGATGTTATATTTTAACAATTAAAAAGCAATAATACCTTGGTCCCTTCGTAGAGGATCATGTCAAATTTGAACTCAAAATGTTTTATTGTAAAGAGTTTTCTTAAAAAATAATTTTTTTTAATTTCTTTTGATAATTCTTTAACTTCCAAAAATTTGACTAAAATTAAACAATTGCAAATCCACAATAGGCCCGATAAATAACCAACATTTAGAACTTGTCTACATTTAATCAAGTTTATACGTACTTTAACCCTCCGTCGGGGGCACTTATTTCCGAAACGTAACTGGGAGCACTGGATCTTAGATATCGACTTTTATTTAAGAGGTCTTTTACCAAATCAAAAGTAACTAATCAAATTATAGGAATAACAGAATAAATAGCATGAGTGTAAACAAAATAACATCATTTCGATGTATTTTTTTTTCAAATTTTCACAATAAAAATAGTAAAACATTTTTATTTGCTTCGCTCGAAAGTCTAAGTAAACACATTTTATCGGGTACGTCCCACTATTACCACGTTTACGTGCAGAGTTGAAAGATCGATTTAGGATCGAGTTGAAACCAGAGCTTGTATTTTGTTCGCACAAAATGTCAATGTCGGAATGATTGAAAGAGAATGAGAGATGTCGAGATCGGAATAACAATGCATAAAAATCATTTATGAATGGAAATTCCGATCTCGCCACCTCTGTAGCAGTCGGAATCATTCCGACATTGACATTTTGTGCGAACAAAATACAAGCTCTCTGGTTGAAATTCAACTCGTGTTTATATGACACCATTTCAACTCAACCCAGTAAGAAATGTAGAGTCGAGTCGAGTCAACCCTATTTCGACTCGATTCACGTTTATATGATAATTCAACCCGGCTTGAACCAGGGTTAAACTCTTTATGTAAACGTGGTATCTAAGTATGTAACAAAGAAAGTCTCCAGACATCGAAAGCCCTCAGCTCAATATGATTTACGATTTGGGAGGCTTTTGATACTATTACATATGGTTATACATTTTATCATATAATCTGTAGAAATGTTACCATATGTCTGGATTCATGATCTTGACCTAAATCATGTGGCTCCACATGGAATTTCTAAATAAATAGACTATCTAGGTAGTATTTTGTCTTTTACGAGTATTAATTAGTTGAATGTTTTTTAAATCTTAGAAATTGTCTCTTATATAAAATCAATTTCATACGCATATTTGTTTATTTTATATGGCAACACACATTGTCTATGTTTTCAGTTAATTTACTTAATGACTACCTTTACGCAACAATATATTCTTATAATATATTATCCGAAGTAAACAATTATTTATGAGCATACGCATGTCATTTTGATGAACTGTTCACACTATCTTTTTCCATGTTATAATCTCTTTTTTTTTCTTTTTTCTTTTTTTTTTAATAATAAAAATAATTCTGACGCCCCCAAATAAACTCGAATATGAAATGTAATTTTGTATTTACTTCTGTAAGTGAATACACATTAGAGACAATCACCCTTCACAATTTGTTATGGTCTCTTGACCACTTGAGGAATGTTTGAACTTTAAATGCATTTTTTTTGTGTCTTAAAATTATATGTGAGACAACGTATTTTTCTTTTTTAATATAATTTTGCATCTATTTGTAGTTAGCATTAAATTTATTACTTAATAATTATCAGCTGAAAATTGTGTGTTATTATGGTGTCTACAATTTTACATTTTACTAATAAATCAATCAACATTTAAATTAGGTATTGGGCATACTATGTATATATGTATATGTATGAATAATTTTCTCTTTAATTTAATAAATATTTTTGTGCAACCGTATGTTCGAATGATCCATTGGTATTATAGAAGCTCTTAACCGTTCTAGAGAAAGTCCGTCTAAGTGACAAATTATTCAAATCTTATTGTTATGAAACAACATTTTATGATTATGGTGTAGTTTTGTATTGAAGCAAATCATTTTAATTGTTCAATTTGGGTCTGGTACCACTGATGTAGAAAAAAATAATAATTTTGATTTATTCGTCAAATGTTTGTGCAATTTTCAATTCGAGAGCCCTCTTAGTAATCTTTACGTCACAGTGCACAATAAATTTTAAATGCAATTACATTTCAAAAAAGGGATCATCCCTTTAATCTAATTTCTATACAATAGAATTAACCTTTTGTAGGTACTTATATTTATAAAATTATTGTTCAAATGTAAACACAAATTCAGGCGCGATAAAATGTCAACAAATATAATATAAAATGAATCGTGGAATTCTTTGACATTTTTAGTATTTAGTTTTAATCTGTGCTAATTAATTGTTTTCTTTCACTGTATTTGTTCTTTTAGTTACAATAAGTCTGTTTGTATGTGTAATTCCACATTTTGCGGTGAAGCCACTTTTAGTCGATAAACTATTTTTATGGTAACAGACAGATTGTCGTCATAACACAATAATCGAATGATGTGTTGTATTTTTGAAACCAGTTTTGCAATCACGAGCTACCGGGTAATTGCAATAAATAAAACACAATTCGATAGATAATTTTCATTTAAAGGAAAATATTATTGATTTTAAATCCGTGTATTATATTGTGTTTCTTGCTTGATAAATACCTCCTCGTATTATAATATTTTATTGCAAGGCACATAATTATAATTACCTATGTTGTTAACAATGTTACTATATTATATATGTAGGTATGTACCTAGTACCTAGTACCTATAATATATATATTAAAAAAAGTGGTTTTGAATCAGTCAATATTTATTCACATTTTATATGGATTTATTGTTCTACCATGTACTTACTTCCTTACCTTACCAGCTCCTGGTAACCCCTTGGCGCGCATAATGTCTCACTTTGCTCCAGGACTTGTTCATTGAGGCCTATGATTAATCTACGTTCTTTTTTGACGGATTTTTTTTTGACTATTTGACTATTATGACTATTTGTCTTCATGGTCATTTCATAATCATATGTCATTAGATTGTCAAAAAATTATAAAAATAATAAAATAGGAACTAGAGATTAAACCAGTGGACTTTTTTTTGGTTAGATTCGTTTGTCCATTCTCTCTAAGAGATCGCTGGAAAGTATCTCTTAGAGAGAATGGATAAAAGTCTCAAGTTTATGGCGGTACCAAAAACCAAAAATTTTCTTTTATCGTTATTCACTTTTCCCCATCCTCTTATGAGTTCAAGAGCTATATATTAGTAAAGAAAAGCCCCACGGTAACAGGGAAAAACTAATTTCAACTAATTCAAACTTAGGGGCCCAATCAACCCTTTTCGTCCGTTCTTTGCCATCTTTTGAAGAGGTTTCCCTTATTATGTAAATTAAACACAAAGAGCTTTTTTGCGTGAAGACCCTAAATGTAGGCACGCGTTTTTAGTCAACATTAATCGTATAAATTATTTAGTATATAAGTAATTTCGAAATATAAATCAATAATTTTACGAAAATCATTTCATATAGGCGTCCATTTGCTTTGTTCTCCATTGAATTAACTATTTTGTCATTGACCTTTCGAGGTCATATAGCAAAAAAACAAAGTAAAATTACCAATTTTTGTTGGATATCGTTTAATTCTATTATACTTACCTATATTATAAGAGGATACGTAGACATATTTATATAGAACTTCCACAATATATTCTCAATGATTAATTTCTGCCCCGATAGTCTATCTATCCAATAAATAAAATTTTTACACAAACAGTCGTTGAACCTATTTTATTGCAATATACACAAGTTCAACTTACATAATATAGCAATGATGTTCATTATCTGTTGGTCCAGCAAAGGAAAACTATTTGGTAATAAAACAGTTTTATATCTTTTTCTTTTTAAATGAAAATGATGTTGGCAAACAAATTTATGGACTTTGGCATTTTTTTTTTTTTTATTTTTTTTATTTTTTTGGGTTACAAAACAAGCTACACATTAATCATGGATCATATTTGCGTAATGCTAGGCAATATTTCACTATTTGTACAATATTCTTAGTGAAGACGATGGAGACTGAAAAGGATGTGAAATAAATAAAAACTTAGATGAAAAAAAAAAAAAAACAAAAAAATAAATAGAGCTTGTGGTAAAAATGTAGAATGGGGTTGTGGGTTGTGTGGGCCTTGACTTTTATGATTTAACAATACTTTCCTATGTATTGTATGAGTTATGAGGTTAGTTTGAAGAATACATAATAAAACCAAATGTTAAGTTATTAGCATATAACCCTTTTTTGTTGTATATTTTTATTTTTATTGTAGAAAAAAACATAATCTACTTGACATCCATAGATGCTTCTTTTTTTCTATATTATAAAATTTATTTTAATTTAATTTATTATGATATTGATATTTACAATTCGATGGCTATATTTCAGATTGAAGCGTTGAACACAAACATACACTTAAAATAAAATGCAGACAATTACCGCTAAAATCATCGAAATCTAGAGATTCTGCGTCCAATATTTTAAATGTTATCATAAATTATTTTCCTGTAAGGAATTTTAAATAGAAAAATGTGTAGACACTCATTGACTTGTTGAAAATAGATCACTTATTAACTGATTACGATCTTTAATTGGAGCTCCCTGTAAATCAATAAACATAGTTTGTTCTAATGAACGATTAAATTTCAAAATTTCTGTATGATAGAAAGTAGTTTAGGTGTGGCGTTGCCCACTAGCTCATTCATCTATGAAACTAGGTTTACAGATAATTTACCCCTCATATTGCTGGTTTATTTATTTTTAATTATATTTTTAGGAACATGTCATTTGACGGGCTCTATATTGAATGAAAAACTCTCATCTCTATGGGATTTCTATTGCGATTAAGTTCCATTATTATATTTGCAATGGTTAAAAACAAGAGAACAAAGAAAACACAAAGAGCCGTCAATCTACTCGCTAAAACAGTTTAACGTGGGGTTGCAATGAATGGTAATGCAGAGTTTCCATCAATTTGAAGATTAGATGAAATGGAGATCGAAAAATGTTTCACCAAGCTTAGGTAAGTACTTTTATTGATTTTGACCATAAACGTTGGCTAAAATAAAATTTATTGAAACCCACCCACTGGGTTGATAGATAATCGATAGTTTTCGGAAATATTTTTGCGCATAGAATTACTAGGTAATGCCAAAAAGAATTTTTTTTTTCTTCGAATCAACTTAAATCTCGCTTTTATAGATGCCTATAAAGTTGTAATTAAAATTGCATACGTATTGTACCGGTTTATCTAATACCAATTTGATTCTGCATCGAATAAAACGTTAATATTTTCAAAAAAAAAAAAAAAAAAAACATGAACCTACTATAAACTATAAAATACAGCTCTGTTGTGAAAACACTTTATACAGGTACTTCATATAATACACGCACGGTAACGATAAGAAAAGAATTGTAACCTTCTGCGGTTTGTGCCAAAATTGGCTATTGGATTGGTTAGTTGATTTTATTAATATATATCAAATAAAGCGCGTAAAGTTGGTCTAACCAAATAAAGAACAATTGTACGCGTTTGCTAGCCGTTTTCAAAACGTGAAGGCAAACATATAAGAGATTCAGGTATTATATGAAGTGGTATTGTTTTTAACGTTTTGATTTTATTTTTTTTTTTTTTTAATGTTTTGTAATATTTAATGGTTGGCTTAAAACTATATATGGCAAAAATTTAAATAACCTGGTATTTTGTGGAAGAAGTTTCGCAAAAGAAAAAGGAAAAAAAAAAAGAAAAGGAAAAATCATGTCATTGTTTTGAGCTAATAAAACAATCAATGCCTTTTGATGTTTTCTGGACTCATAAATATTGATTGAACATTTTGTATAGATATAATAGATGCCGTTTTCAAAATGGCTTATTTCAGCCAATTAATTTTATATAAAATTATATTAATTACCATACTACTTTATAAACTATTGCTTATTATGGGTATATTTTCCTAATTGTTGTATATCATTTACAATTAAGTAAATCTTTTTTGAATAAGTTTTTGGAGTAGATGCCTACACAATTCTCTTAATTTTGAGTCAAGTTTAAATACAATGACTTTGCATTAGATGTGTTGTATTGTGTAACCTAAGAATATATATTCTACCAATTATTCTTAAATGAAACCATTAGAATAGACAAATTGTCTGACTCGTTTAAAATTTTCAATGGCAAAAAAAATGGTTTTGAAAGATGCCTTAAGACAATAAATGTCAGCTCTGCATGAAACTTAAACAAAATCAAGTCTGCGTTTGTTTGATAGTGTAGCTAAACGTAATAGGATTTAGCGTAAATAAACTTGGATTCGTTAACGTGGCAGAAAATGAGAAAGGTCCCAATGGAACTTTGTTTATATTTTTAGTACCAGAACTGTGTGAACTTATAAAATCATGAAATAGTACATCAAAAAGCAGTTTTCTTGATCGGTCTGACAAAAGGATGTATAAATTTATGCGAATCTTATCTAAAAAGACAGACATTTCTTGAGATCTACTGCAGCTTCTAAGTTAGATACAAATTCAGTAATGATACAAGAACTCCGCTAGCTAGAGTTTTGTTTGAATATAATCGTTTTGAAATTAGGCCCCATTTAAACAGAATTGAAAGTATTTTAAATATTCAAAGATACCAACACTAGTACCTAAGATAATTCAGGATAGTTCACTATTCGAATCACATATCAAGAATATTGTAATATAATTCAAATTGTCATTAGATTTATTACCATTTTAAAAGTAGTTTAGTTCACAACATCATAGTTACTATCACTACAGACACAACATAGTACCAATATAATATTGCGTGACTGACCTGTTCTAATTGTAATTCAGTTTGTGATTGTTTAATGAAGTATTTTATAACAAAAGATCGGAACCACATCAGTGTGTTTACCTTACCATTGGATTTTTGTTTTTGTTTTTTTTTTTTGAAACAACAAAAAGAAAATTGCAAATAAATAAGAAGCCGAACGACATTTTTGGTGTCTATATATGCAATCAGGTCGGAACGTTTAGTTATAGGAGGCACATTGTTGTTTATATACTCCACACAGATGATGCTCGTAAGAAAATCAATTTTAGATCGATGATCTTCTTTATATGATTTAGATTGACATAAATGCAACGTATAAGTAAATCAATTTATACAAAATCAGTATAATCAGGTACCGCTATATAAGTATGAGACCAAAAATTTTTGCGGCAAAAAGGCTTTGAACGAAATGCGATTGTTGTATACCTAATGATCGTGGGTAAGTGAATTACTTTTACTTCACAAGTGAATCAAAATTATAGTCGAATATTAAAAATTATGAATCTTAAGTCGAAGATACTATAATTGTAATTAATTTTATTTAATTGCTTGACTGTTATTGTCAAAACACTATATTTCTATACATTGTGGGCCTTTTGATTCTTTTCTTTTACTTGACTTTCGGAGTCCATTGGGGCCCATGAGTGTCTCAGATTTCATAACGGTTAGCCTTATGCTCATTTCTTTTCTTAAAATTATAGAATTTGGTGTTCCTAGGCCCTTTAATTGATATGTACAAATGGAGAGCTAAAATGTCAATTGTTGTACAGTACACATGCCAACAAGAAGCAAAGATTGTCCATGATTTGGGAACTTTTATTATAATATTTGTAAAATCGTATTTAGCAATGGATTTGTGTAGTTAAATATGGAAATTGTTCACTAAATCTGATTTGGATCCACTACTCATTGCTACCGGTGAGAAAAAATGTCAAAAAATATTTCCCATTATTTTGAATTTTTGACCAACCGTTGGAATTCATATTGAAATACGTTCTTTTATGTATCATATGTAGTTAGCCTACAAATTATGTTATTCCCAAGTCATTTAAGTGCTAACCACGGAAAAAAAATACTATAGGATGGTTCTTTAAATTTTGAGTAATAATTTGAAAAATTGTAAAAAATTAATGGACAGTCGCACAACAACATTTGATATAATGGTTGGAGCAGAACCAATACTGTGAAACTGCGCAATACTACGTGAAATGTCGTCTTTACAATACTGTCAAATTAATTTTGACAGTTCAACATTGCATTTCACGCAGTATTGCGCAGTGTCATGTTTAGTTCTGCACCAGTTTTAAGAATCGCAGTTTTTTGTAATTTGAAGGTGCAACTTTTTGTTCATTGCATGTGTTACGTGGCAATCCAAATATGTAATACTAATAACAATAATAATAATAATTATAATAAAAATAACAACAATAATAATAAAACATGGACATCTTGTCGTAATTCCTTAAATAGGCTCTACCATTTAAAAGCTTACAAAAGCAATAATGCTGAAGGAATATTTTTCAAAAATTATTTATATTGAAACAAGTACCGTAGATTGAACAAAATAATAAACTGCTTCACATACCATTGCCTATTAAGGTGTTATGTTATATTTGGTGCATTCTTTCTTTTCTGCAATAAAATAATGTTCCGAAGAGAAGAAAAATAGAAGCACACACATAATGTATACGCCATCATAATACACGTAGGTACATATCCATATAATGTCTATAAATAAATAAGGTAAAACCATCCAGACCAAAGTGTACTCAGTACAAAATGTGCAATAATTTCTTTGCGAAAATAATTCACTTTATACATTACATACTGCACTTCAGTAATAATAATAATAACAATAATCATTGAATCGATGTGACAACTACTGGGTACTGCGACTGCGACGTTGAGTGCAGACTTTTTCTAGACTCTTTTCTGGTTGTGTATGACGTCGGTCTGTCTACTTTATAATATCGGTCGATTATCAGCACAATGTCCTCCATGGTAAATATGCTGTGTATGTACCAAAACAAATGGAAAAAGTGGAATAAAAATGCTTAGAGAGGTAACTGCTACAAGTTTTATAGTATCGCGGTATGTTCTTCTTGGATTGGAATGCAATTTATTTTGATGTTCTACTCATGACTTTATACGTCGAACATTTATAGCGAGCATTTTGTTTTTGTTGTTATTAATTGTTTTGACTTAAGTGTGTATAGATTGATCTTAGAAGACGGTTGGGATCTTGGAAGAATGTTGGAAATTTTCTAAATAACATACTGGTTTACAAATTTAAGCGGTTTTTTTTCACTAAGCATATATACAACATGAGTAATGATTCTGTTTCCGGTTTTGCTTACAGTACCTTGATGATAGTCTCTTCGTTAAAATCTCTTAAAATTTGATTACAATATGCTTAACAAATACCGATTAAGACAAACCTCTTTCCTAAAAGCTAACAATTGGGCAAATTGTCTGGGACGGTACTTTTAACTTTTACTGCAAAGGTACTTGTATACAGTTTTTCGAGGTTTCAAGGTTTTGATACCATGTTGAATGCTGGATCGTCTTTGAATGCTTTAAGAATATTCGCCCTTTGAACATAAAACCAAGTGTTCTAATTAATTAAACCCTAACCATAACAAAACAATGAGTTACATTTATGTGAGAAGAAAAAAATCGTAGCGATCTAAAAATATATATAATTTCAATAATATAAAATAATATTTCGTCAATGTCTCCCATGGTGTTTCAGAAGTCAAATTATTAGATATTCTCTGCCTCCTTAATCCTAACCAATTTAATTTAATTAACGTTTCATCATATTTTCACGTCGCGGCTTTTTTCTTCAACATCAAACTATAAAAATATAGATGAAACCGACAATAGAATAGGACCCCACTTATCTGATTTCAATATCGTTGATCATTGTTTTATGGATCTATTTGTTTTCAATATAAAACCAAAAAAGGCTTGCACATCAGACAGAAACAAGATGATCAAAATTTAACTATATACCTACACGCAGTTGAGATGACCACCCACCCACCATAGTGACCTCTGGATTGTTTTTTTGTTTTTATTTAATTTTAGAAAAAATATTTACATGTAGGTATAGGTACACAAAATATCTATTCCCGTTGATGATCACCCAAAAACAAAGAGCGGCATTTCAGTAATTAATTTCAGCCACCACCTATAAATTTCTTTCATTTGATCGGTTTTAAATAATTTCCTAGAACCAAAAACGCTTGAAAGATATTTTTATGGGCACAAAGGTGTCGAACTTGTCCTTTGTGGTTTTGGTGTCTGCGCGGAACATTTATCTACATATAAGAAGACACAGCCGTGTTCAATACCGGGCAAATACAATCAAAATAATAATAAAATAAAATAAAAAAAAAACTAAAAAAAAAAAAAAAAAATTAACTTTCGGACCAGTGTGCTTAAGGCAAGCACATTGCATTGCAACATAGCGCGAATAGCGCCGCCGTACATGTTGTAAGGAGCTCAGACAAAGTGGACGCCGGCTCATTTAGTTGTCTGGAATGGAACACCATATTTTAAAAAATGGGACTCAAAACGAGAACGTTAAATTGGATGCAACTATGTTATTTGTTTTGTGGCGCTTATACAACAACATTTATCTTATCTAAATATCTTGACGCCATATATTGGTTATAAATTCGGTGTATTGTTATTTATAGGTGTCAATAAAGATTTTTTATTTCTTGTTGTAGAGGCTGTTTTGTGGTCTGGATGAAATATAAAAAATAATACATATCAGCAACATCGAGAGCACTTTGATACCGAAAAAAATATTGTGAACGATGATTGGATTTAAATTCTTTTACTCTGTGTGTTGTATATGCCAGGGATGGAGACTTAAGGAACGGGTAAGTCATTAGTCATTAATTGAATTGGACAAGTCAATTTGATATTTTTTAATGATGCAATATGTGATGAGCTAAAGAAATATTTTACATTTTGTCCACAAATTAAATTAATGGGATTATGCATATATACAGTATAATGGTAGGTATGTATGTATATATAATATGCATACATACATACATATGTATGTATAAATGAGTATAAATATTGCAATATGATGGTTAAAAGAGCCGTTATCGGATGATTATGATTTATTTTTTGAATATTAACCATTTTTTGAAAAACATACAAGATTGTGGAATTGAAACAGTTTAAGTAGAATGATTACCTAGTTAGTTAGTGTGAGTGAGGGCGGGCGTCCTAAGGCGCCCGAAATTCCTTAGGCCTCTATATATGGGCCCATTAGACATCCCTCTTAATAC